>OU015493.1:26567302-26672302 GCA_907164885.2 Dolomedes plantarius | reverse complement strand
AACAGGAGCCTGTAGAGCAGCATACTCTGAAATAGCTATACTTCAGGTTGAAGTATTCTAGCTGAAGAGAAGCTTAGAGCGGGCTGCTCTGAAATATAAATATAACTTCTTGATGAAGTAACGTGATAACAGGAGCCTGTAGAGCAGGATGCTCTGAAATAGCTATACTTCAGGGTGAAGTATCTAGTTGACGAGAAGCTTAGAGCGGCTGCTCTGAAAAGTTAAGTTCAGGATGAAATCGGTCGCTGAAGGACTTCTGAGACGAAAGGTGTTCTCTCGATGAGTGTCTCGACCAAGTCTGCCAAAAAAACTGGATTTCTTCTCCCGGCGTTGGCGCTCGCGCTTCCGGTCACGTGACTGCAAATTTTTAGGTTGACTGGCCCAATTTGTGATGTCATGTTCGTTGGCTGTGATTCGCTTGACGACGAGCCATGTGGTCGGCTCTTAAAATCAGCTGATCAGAAAATCATCAGTACATGTTGGAATAGCCATCAGTTCACGTCCTCCCAGGGGCGGTGGCTAGGCACAACACTATTATCTGCTTCCAGACACCTTGACGCCGATCTATAGAACTGTTCGCAGGTCACCTGCTGTGGGAGGTCCGGCTGTCTGGGTGATTTATTCGGAAAGGTCGTAACGGATTCTTACAAAGTAATTGAACGTCGGCAAAGCAATTGAATTGTTCTCTGCAGGGTGGTTCCACTAGTACCGAGACCTACTAAATGTATTTTGGTAAATCATTTTTTGTCTTTTGGTAATTCCTAATTCAATCAAACAATGACAAATTTAGAAAAAAATATCAGAACCCTATTTTAAGTAAATTCAGATTAAACCGACTGGCTAAAACAGTGCGAGAGGAATTCATTTAAAAACTGTTTAACGATTTTCTGTTGTTATAAAGAGATACATTTCCTATAAAGATAAAAGTATATATATATATATATATATATACAGGGTCTGTTCTGGAAATAGTAGGACTCATTTTTAAAAAAAAATTATTTATGAGAATAGAACAAACGATTAGAATTTTTCAAAGTAGCACCCTTCTGCATCTACACACTCCTGCCAACGAGTTTTCCAGTTTTCGTACGCCTCTAGGAACGCCTGGACTGGAATGCTGTTTAGCTCCCTCGTCACGGCCTGTTGAACCGCCTCTACCGACCCGTTATACTTTCCCTTGTGCGTCGATTTTATTCTCGGGACTATAAAAAAGTCTGGCGGGGCCAAGTCGGGGCTGTAGGGGGGCTGAGGCAGCGATGCCACCTTGTGCTGGGCAAGATACTCCACTACGCGGAACGCTGTGTGGCTCGGCGCGTTGTCATGGTGCAGCCGCCAATTGTTGACGATGGCTGGGCGGACACGAACAATGCGTTTTCGCAGTATTGTGAGGACTTTGTAAGGTATACACAAGATTCGATTCACAAGAATCGAACTTTTGAATGAATGAATTAAAGAAGCTGCTTGGGATATGCTAATTTCGGCATACGCGCTTAGTATAAATACCATGCAGCGTCATTAATAAAATAAGGTGGTTAAGGTTGAAAAGGTGTTATCCTGCGCTAGTGCTTAGGGGGCCCGAAGATTACGTGGCAGTACTGCTGGTTTGACTTACTGTTTGTGAGTATTCGAAATGTGTATTTCTATTGAATGATAATATATATATTCCGTACAAGTAGTACGTAAGCTTATTGCTGTAAAAGCCAATTATATATGTGCAACGAATTCAATAAACATTGTTTCATGTATAAACTGTGTTTGTTTCAAATTTAAATAGAGTGCCCCTTAGCTAAATTCTCTATACTGGCGCCCGAAAGTTTATATATACCCTGGTTGTTATCGTTACATTTATAACGAACAACATAATTGAAGTTGTACTGTGTACTTATATTGATAAAATTGTTGCAAGTACTTATATACTATTTAAAAATGAGTGTTGTTGAACAAAACCCTGCTGGAAATTTTCCTCGGGTAATTATGGTTCAGCAAATTTCGCCATTCGAAGCCACCTTCAATGGCGGCCCCTCAAGCCAATTCCTAAAGAAAATTGAGCATTACTTTCAGCAACAATGCACCCCAGAGGGGGATAAACTTAAAATTGCTCTAGCCGCTTTAAGAGGTAGTGCATTTCAGTGGTACACGTGTATGCAAAGCAGTAATCTGATTTTTGACTATTCGTCACTCAAGCAACAGTTTCTTAGCGTTTATTAAAGACCTTTAATCAAAGTGAAATTGAAGCGGAAATTTATTCGCTAAGGCAACGTGAACGTCAGTCTGCATTAGATTTTGCTATGGAAAAGATTTCCAAGTGTGAGGAATATCTAGAAGGGGTGACGGAAGCGGTAATCTTAAAAATAGTTATCCAACGTTTGAAGCCAAGTGTCCAAGATTTCTTAGATAATCAAACAATTACAAGCACCTTCAAGCTTTAGCTAAATATGACAATAGGCATTTCTTCGCTAAGCCCTACCGTCATTCAGGTACGAGAAGTTTTATACACCCGCGCCAAAATGTTTCGCGAGTTTCAAACCAGCAGCGTAAGCAGTATCGTGGGCGAAATAATAGGAGCTCCCGGCGTTACAATAAAATTAGTGCACTTAAAGTAAATAATATGCAAGCACCTTACTTGCACTGGCAAGTTGATTCACATGATATGGTTCAACCTGTTGAAACTGTGTGGTCAAATGTATTATTTTGTCCGAGCAGTAATCATTATTTTGAGAATAGTGAAAGTCAGGGTATTTTTGTGGCTTATAAAGAAAGTGAGTCTAGCTGGAATGATGAGGTAATTCCAGTACAAATTTCTGAAAATAGTGCCGATACTAATGCTAGTGGTTTAGAAAATAAATCATTTGACACTTCTATTAATGGTATACCTGATATTATTAAAACTATACCTGATATTTTAGATGATATTCACACATCTGTTAATGAAAGAAATTTAGTAGATGACGAAGTATGCGTTACGGAAGTTAGTGAATACTTATTAGTTGACGAAAATAAAAATTCTTTAAACGATAGTAGAAACTCGCTAGGTAATGATGATATTATTTCAAGTTTCCATCCGAATGAGGATTGTGTAGGCCAGGTTGATAATATGGTTTTAAATAAAGTACATGAAAACCATACTGAGAGTCAGGATGAAAAGTTGACACAGAGTTATACTGTAAGTAGTTTAGCTGATGCTTCGGAAGTTATAGACGCAGTTTGCATTAAAACGCACCAGTACGAAAAGCTTAATCTTCCGAAAACTGAAGCTGTGTTAAAAAATTTAAATGATAACGATTCTGATGTCGCAAGTTTCAAAGAGACTTTGTCGTCAAAAGAGGATAAAACTAAAGTTAAGGGGGATAAAAAACGTGAAAAAGCGCCTTCAGGTTCCAGCTTTAAAACTGCTAATACTGAAGTAATTAAGGCGGTAAACAAGAAGTCGTACAAGCACAAATACGAAGAACAGAGTCAGGTTGTTGAAAAATATGACACAAGCAGCGAGATAAAGCCAGTTACTAAACACGTTGGTGCGGCGTATAAATTTGACAAAATAGAATCTGCATTAAAATCTAATACCGATACAAGCAAAAGTACGAAGAAAAGCAGAGCGTGCACTACAAAAACTCCATCAAAGGATGAATGCGTCGCTGATAAGGTAAACAAGGTTCTCAAAAGGAAGAATGACAATTTTAAAGTTCCTTTGCATAAGTACAGGAAACAGATGATTTCTGCGGCCCAGCAAGGTTGGCCTCCTCCCAAGAGACCTCCTGTCCATCGTCAAGCCGGACCAGCGCCTCAGGAACAACGCCCTGCTGCACGAAGGATGACCACACGGTCAACGAACCCCTTTAATAGGACTGCGACCATCAAGAGAGGTTCCACGGATTGGACAGACTGGTGCAAGGAAGTAGCTGCATTCATGGGGAACAAGTCTTGTATCAACTTTCTTATTCTAACTCCCACCCTTTAATAAAACCGAACCATATTGGTTTGAAATTCCCCATTGTATATACCGTGTAAACATTTTGAGGGGAAGGGGTGAGCCACTAAAAAAAAACGGCATACTGTTGTTTTATAAACTTTTGAAGGGGACATGTAGTGAAAAAAAAATACATACTAACTACAGATAACAACTAACTAACATACTAACTTCACAAATCATAACACATGTGCATTATAAATTGGGGGAGAGCAGATACAAACAGTCAAGAAATGTCATGCTGTGCAATTGTGTTGACACTTTTAATTAAAATAAGTTTTTTAGGGCGCAGTTGGCCAGCCCAGTATCCGCAACTCTGCAAATCCACTGTTTGATGGTGTCACCTGGACCCTTCGGGGTTAGTTTTGTAAAATGGTAGTGGCGTTTTTCCTCCACACAACGTGTGGAAGGTTTTTTTTGACTTTGCCACCCATTATGTAAAAAGTCAGACCAGCACGCGTTTTCAATTAGTTAACTGAAGCCGTTCAGACCTCAGTTACCTAATTTTTTTTTCGAGGGAGGCCAGTGTAAGGTATACACAAGATTCGATTCACAGGAATCGAACTTTTGAATGAATGAATTAAAGAAGCTGCTTGGGATATGCTAATTTCGGCATACGCGCTTAGTATAAATACCATGCAGCGTCATTAATAAAAAAAGGTGGTTAAGGTTGAAAAGGTGTTATCCTGCGCTAGTGCTTAGGGGGCCCGAAGTTTACGTGGCAGTACTGCTGGTTTGACTTACTGTTTGTGAGTATTCGAAATGTGTATTTCTATTGAATGATAATATATATATTCCGTACAAGTAGTACGTAAGCTTATTGCTGTAAAAGCCAATTATATATGTGCAACGAATTCAATAAACATTGTTTCATGTATAAACTGTGTTTGTATAAAATACAAATAGAGTGCCCCTTAGTAAATACTCTATAACTTCCCCGTAAAAAACTGCATTAACTGTTTGTCCGGGTGGTACAAATTATTTGTGGATGACTCCATGTCGATCAAAAAAGCAAATGAGCATGGACTTTTGCTTGGATTTGCTCATTCATTCTTTCTTGGGGCGTGGGGAAGAAGGGGTGTGCCATTCTGTGCTCTGCCGCTTGATCACACGTATATCACACGTATATCTTTGAGTATTCAAACACCCACGTCTCGTCACCGGTCACTACATAGTCCAAAAAGTCGGGGTCGTCATTTACATGATGAAGAAGATCCTGGCAGATCGCTTTCCGGTTGGCCTTTTGCTCCTCTGACAACACTCGCGGCACCAACTTCGCGTACACTTTCCTCGTGGCTAAGTCTTCTGTCACGATCTCAAAAACTTGGGTTTGAGGAATGCTCAAGTCATCAGCAATCTTTCTGATACTCATCCTACGATCACTGTTCAGTCAATTTTTCACTCCTGACACATTTTCGTTGTTCTTGCTGGTCGAAAGGTGTCCGGAGCGGTCGTTGTCTTCCACTCTTTCCCTACCTTCTCGGAACAGCTTGTGCCACTCAAAAACACCCGATCTACCCATGGAAGCATCACCGTAGGCCTCCTTAATCATGTCGCGAGTCTCTTTGCCCGTTTTACCAAGCTTCGCACAAAATTTGATCGCGTATCGCTGCTCCAGTAAACGCTCCATGATTCTCCGTGACGAGGCGTTTCGACAGGAGTTCATAGTACAAGCGACCTGCTATCTTCAACGGCCGAGAGCTGACTGCCGATTTTTCCTAGCGTTCCCAATATCCCCCTCCACCGATCCTGCAGACCGCCTCTCGACGGGCAGACCGCCTCAGAACGGTCAGACCGCCTCTCGTCTGCCCGTTCGCCCAGGAAAAAACCAGTCCTACTACTTTAAGAACAGACCCTGTATATATATATATATATATATATATATATATAAATATATATATATATATATATAAATATATATATATATATATATATATATATATATATATAAATATATATATATATATATATATATATATATATATAAATATATATATAAATACATATATATATATATATATATATATATATATATATATATATATATATATATATATATATATATATATATATATATCAAGGGTCAATTTTGTTTCAATTTTTAATAGGAGTTTCACGTTTCGTAAAAAAAAAATTAAATACCGGAAAAAACAATTTAAGATTTGAAGTCAAAAGGGTTTTTAAACAAATTCAGCGAAAATCAGTTTCGAATAAACTGAAATAAGTTTTCTCTTTGGTTCTTGAAACGGGAATGTTTTTGATTGCATTTTCTAAAGTCGAATTAGGTTCTACGGTTTACCGTTCATTTTCCTGCTTATTTAGCGGTTATAAGATACATTTAGGATTCCTCACTACAAAATTAATGATGATAAAGACATAATTTTTTATCGTTATTTTTTTAAGGTTATTACACTCAACAAACTCTAAATAAAGCTCTATTGAAGTCTGCACCCACCACGGCATGCTATTTCCTTGGTCAGCTTGGTCAGTTCTTGGTTAGTCCCGACCTTTTCAACGAAATATTTAGGCTGGCTTCAACAGCCTAATAATCTGCCTCTCACTCTATAAAACCAATATTTTATACTCTACTGGTGTTTTGCGTACTTTAATTAAACTTTGAGAACAAAAATATTTTTTGAATTTATGTTTTTGCACAATTGGTTAATAATACAATAAGAAGCATTAGGAAAGGTTCGTCAGAAGAGAAAAATGAAGAATCGTCACAAACTGAAATATTTCCCAAAACACTCAAATTTTAATGAAATTGAATTGCAAAATACAAGCATTAAACCGTTTTACCGGGAATAAGAAACAAAAAAATAATATATTAATGTACAAGAGATCATCAACACATTTGTTTATAATTCTGTATTTTAAAATATTCTAGTATATTACACAAAATATTAATTTTTACATAGAACTTTCTTTTAGATCATTTATGTATGGATTTTATAGAGGTTTACAAGATCCCTTTGGTGTACGGAAAATGTTGTTCCATTTTCTAATAATCCGCCAGTTATATAATTTGAACCCTTTTTAAAAAGGACTTTTCTATTATGAGGTCTCCTGCCGAACTGAAACATGGCAATATCACAAACATTCTAGAAGTTTGCAGAGAGTACTAAATATTCGACAGCGACCGAACGAAAAGCAGCGAAGACGTAAAGATGAGATTCTTAAACACATTATCTTATTACCGCAATATAGCGATTTCATGCTCAAAATCAGCAGTCCCATAAACAACTTTCCCCCCGGAAAGGAAAAATAACTGGGGTGAGTTACTGTACTTTAAGTTAATTTTTCGTGCCATGACAACGCTTTCTAACACCCGTTACTATCGCCCGAAAGAAAAACGGGAAACATTTTCAAAACGGCCCTTTTTCACCTTGTGACTTATCGCCGCACTTTTCCCCCCGGAAGAAAGAAAAAAAACTAAAAACTACCCGAAATGAAGCCCATTTCGGAGCAGTAAAGGGAATTCAAAAATCCGTGACCGACGCTTCAAACTATCGGCGAAAATGGCTTTTCTAAAAGTAACGAAGCTCTAAACGAGTTTGAAGCTATTAAACGGTGAGGCGACGCAGTTTGAAACAGGAAAAAAGTTTGTGGGAATTCCAATTATTACAAGGATTTATACGATTATTTATTCCCTTCTTGATTATGTATCACAAGTTTGCATTCAATTGAAACTCGTTCTGGAGAACAATAAGTACTTAATCTCAATCTATCTAAACGTTTTCAAAACTACAGTATATATATATATATATATATATGTGTGTGTGTATGTAAGTAAGTAAGTAAGTAAGTAATATCAACGTTTCACCTTTATTAATTAATGCATATTCTAAATTTTCCATTTAACTTTTCAATAAAGAATAGCTCCCTATTTCAAATTATGACCTAAGCTTAATTGAATTAACTAGCTAAATTGTTCCTTAAACACACGTGCTCAAAACAGTAAAAGTTATTTTTAAAACATGATTCAACATCATGAGTTTATCTCGCGCCTTATTAAAAATCATACGACTTCTGACGCACGAGGTCAGATGGTCACCGATAACCAATTAGAAGTTTTTGGCCCCCTTGTGTCGAAGGTCATGAACCTCCGGATAAGCGAGAGCAAGAGTTTTAAGCGGCTTTTTTTGTGACTGTTCTCGTACTTTGCTGACGTCCCGTCCATGCTTTGTGTCATCTCCGCACTCTTCTTCTCTTGTGTTGCTCTATCGTCAATCAAGAGGTAACGTAGCTAAATACTCCGACAGGTCCGGAATTTACCTGTACCTTTATGTATTCTGTAACATGCTTCAAAACTCCGTCATTCTATGTCCAGAGTAAAGACAGTTCTAAGAATCTATGGAGATTCATTTCGACTCGACAACAGAACAAATGCCTTCAGCTGCTGGGTATTGCATTATATATATATATATATATATATATATATATATATATATATATATATATATATATATGTGTGTGTGTGTGTGTGTGTGTGTGTGTGTGTGTGTGTGTGTGTGTGTGTGTGTGTGTGTATGTGAGTGAGTATATATTGCAGAGAAATGGGAGTGGGTTAACAGCTGTCATAGCAACTTAAGTTTATTGCAATATTCAAAAAGTTCAAGTTATTTGAATGATTATTTAAACGAAATTTTTGCGTTATCTATCCAGCCCTCAATTTCAAACGAAAAATTTATGACTTAAATATAGTTTTTCTCATCTATGTTTCATGGGAATTATAACACCCTTAAATAGGGCAGATATATATGCCAACATGTAATAGGAACACACAGCTTCTTGTTCACGGAAGTTGCAAGTTAATATATATGTAAGTTACAGGCATACAAACGTGTTTGAAGAGCTTTAGTTTTAAAAATTCTGCATGTGAGTATTCTAAGGGCATGTTCACATAGAATCCGCCAGTGTCAGCATCAAAGATTACGTTAATGCTGATTGGTTAAATGGGTAAATGATTGGTATATGTTTGGTTAAAATTTTTAACAGTGACGCTGACGAATTCTATCTGAACAGATTTTAATAGTTATAAAGAATAAACTTAAAATCCGAAGTTGAAAATCAATTTTATTTCTTTCGAAGGTTTTGCTGAAACCTGTTAAGATCAGCAACTATTTTGATATCAGCAAATAATTTTAGGATCAGTAACTGTTAATATAAATAAGAGCTGAAAGTTATCCTCAATACTGGATTCCTAGAGCTACATGTAAACCTGTGGAGAAATGTTTCTAGCTCATTGCAGGCTTGCATTTGAAAACTTTTCTAAAACTACTGTGCCCTCTTATAGAGTAAAAAGTGCTATACGTTATGTACGATGTGCATTCAAGTTCTAAGGTGGGGAGTTGAAACGCTAGGGAAGTTGAAACTTTTGTCACATCTTAACATACACAGTGCGTCAAATAAGTTTTCAGACTCGTCCCAGAGCGCAGGTTGCAATGACGCTGCGAGTATAAATGCGCATGCGCCTTAACGGCCATCGTCTGCTGGCACACTGCCAACAAGTTGTGCGCTAACAGCACGCATTTTTCACAACGTTGGAGCTTTGGCCGCTATGGCCGCTTCTTTGAGGGGTATGTTGGGACCACTGGAAAATCGCTCATGGAAGGGCCGATCCCCCGACACGTGGCTATTTCGGTCGATTATTAGCGGCTAAAGCGTTCCTAACTGCAGATGTCGCCATTAGCATTTTATGAACCAAATGGTGCTGCCATTTATTCTACATAACGATAAAGAACGTTTGCAACAGGAAACATAGGAGACATTAGAACTTGAACATAATTCTCATTTTTCACAAAAACATAGAATAATAATTTTAAATTTAAATAATCTGGAAAAAATATATCAGGCTGTGTTTATATCGAAAATAATACGCTTTAATAAAAAAAAAACTTCAAAAAAAAATATTGAAATGTGCCGAACAGTTCGGGCTGCCTAAAAATAAGCCTTATTTGATTATCAATACGTCTGAAGCTATGAAGAACTGGTTTGGGATATGGAATATCATCAGATCGTTCTTGACCCCTATGAACAGGCTCATTACTATTCATCAAAACATCAGTCTTAAAGGCGGAAAGGGGTGAATTTCTCAAACTGTCAACTTCCCCCACCACAAGTCAAAGTTCTGAAATCCAAACTTCGATTAAGTTTTCTTTGTGCTCACAGACTTAACGTAGCCTTAAAGAAATTTTTAGCAAAGTTATTCATTTCGCTCCATAATATGCTCAATTTATAGCGTAACGTAGAAGTAATATTCCAAAATAAAATTACGCATTGATTTCTTTCGAATTAGTGCGTCATTCAGTTATCTGATATTCCGATGAAAAGCAAATATCTCCGATATTCACTTTTTTTTTAACAGAAAAACATTTTTGTGCAGAAAAATTTGAAAGCCGCAGGTGAAATTTAGATATTGTTATCGTATGAAGACTTTTAATGCAATTAAAAAAATAAATAATCAAGTAAGTGAAGGAAACTGGAAATATTTTTATTTATTAATTTACTGTAGACGTGAATAAAAAATAAAACATTTCCAGATGCAAGGCCATACAGAACAATATGCATTTCGTCTCAGCAATATATTCTAGAAGCTTCGTTGATGAAATAACTTCTCCATATACTCAAATATATACTAATATATAAAGAGAGAGAGCGGATTTCGTATGTGGAGGGTAATCTCCGGAACCACTGCACCTATTTGAAATATTCTTTCACTATTTGAAAAGTACGTTATTGCAGATGGACATAGGCTATATATTATGCATATCTCATCAGTAGAAAGAAAGTTAGGGTCCTAAATGTATAGCTGATGCTTCACCTTTACAATTTGTCCTTTGTCAACCATAGTCAAGTAACCATAGCAACACATTAACGATATTTTCATTTATTATCAGTAAAACATTTAACATTTGAATTTTCTTTGTCAATCATAATCAAGTAACCATAGCAACACATCAAACTACATTTTCATTTATTATCAGTAACACATTTAATATTTTAAAGATTCAACTGGAGGAGGTATTGATGAATACAAAAAGGATTTTAGAAATTGGCAACGTTTAAGGGTTTATTGAAGAAAATTGTATTTGGAACCACTGTTTTTATTGGACATTTAAGGTAAAAAAGATTTACAATTTATTGGCTATCAACTGGAAATTTAATGGCATAACAATACAGAATTTTACTTAGCTTATAAACTTATTGTTTTTGAATTTATGTACAATTCTATGCACAATTTGCGTTAACCGAACTTGAATTATTGAACTTTATTCAAAAATCAGTGTGTTTCATTGAAATTGAAATTTATTGATTATTTCGAATAGGCCTGTGTTTGTTCCTATGTAAGTGAAAATGTGTTGCTTCAATTGAGCTGAAATTTTGTATAGATATACACTGCTGGCCACTGTAAATGCAACACCCTGAAGGAAACATGCAAATAACATGAAATTTACAACATGCATTAGCGGAGGTGAGATATGCAAATGATTAGAATTTCAGCGCAGACGCACATCACGCGCGCCTGTGGCGCCACTTCAAAGCGTTATTTAAGGCTTGAAGATTTCGACGATTTCAAGTTTGGCAATTGTGTTCTTGTGGTTTTTCCAAAAAAAAGATCAATTATGCCTCGTCGAAAACAACGATCATCTTTTGATCAAGTATCCGAGTTCGACAGAGGAAGGATAGTGGCCTACCGAGATTGTGGATTATCTTTCAGGGAAATCGGTAATCGTGTTGGACGAAACCAAACAATTGTAATGCGGATATGTGATCGTTGGATGCAGGAGGATACGACGGACCGGCGTGTTCGATCGTATCCACCTCAGCGCACCACTTCACGTGATGACAGGCAAATTGTGCGCATGACAGTGACGGATCGCTCAGTCACATCACGAACCATAGCACAGCACATGCAATCTGTAACGCATCATCCAGTGTCTGCGCATACCATTCGACGCCGTTTACAGCAGAGTGGTCTGTCCGCAAGACGTCCATTGCTTTGTCTACCCTTGACGCAGAACCACAGACGTCTCCGCCGCCAATGGTGCGATGACAGAAGGATGTGGACGGCAGAATGGAATGAAATTGTCTTTACTGACGAGTCACGCTTCTGTCTGCAACACCACGATGGTCGCATTCGAGTCTGGACACACCGTGAAGAGAGGATGCGGAACAGCTGCGTTATGCACCGCCACACTGGTCCTGCACCTGGTATTGTGGTATGGGGGCGGTATTGGATATCACTCTCGCACACCTCAAGTACGCATTGCCGGTACTTTAAACAGCCACCGCTACATCTCCGAGGTGTTGGGACCAGTTGTCTTTCATTACCTTCAGGGCTTGCCCACAGCCATATTTCAACAGGATAATGCGCGACCACACGTGGCACGCATTGTCCAACGGTTCTTCGTCAATCGCCAGATTGAATTGCTTCCCTGGTCACCTCGTTCTCCGGATCTTTCGCCGATAGAAAACATGTGGTCCATGGTTGCTCTACGATTGACCCAGATTCCATCCCCAGCTGCCACAGCAGATCAACTTAGGCAACGTGTGGAAGCTGCTTGGTCTGCTGTACCCCAAGAACTCATCCAAAGTCTCTTTGAATCAATGACGAGGCGTGTGGCAGCGGTTATCTCCAACAATGGCGGCTACTCTGGCTACTGATTTTGGCAGGAACCACACTTCAGAGAAGTCTATAAATTTAATCATTTGATACTTGGTCAACATGTTATCTACAAAATAAATTTTGTTGTGATATCTCTTGTCTTTCTTGGTGTTGCAATTTGGGTGGCCAGCAGTGTAGATGATAGTTCAGATTAAAACATAGGCATATTATTTTTTGGAAATCGGGTCTCGGAGATTTTTTAGTTAATGTTTTAATGATTTTGTCCCTAAAAGTTGCTTATGTCGACAGCTTCCGCAGCTGTCCTCGCTGACAGCGAGACTAAGGGGCCGAATCGTACCAAAACCGGCACGCGGTTGGCCCCGGACACGATTCAGAGATATCCGCTACGGTTTTTTTATAAATATTTTTTGGCATTATTTGCATACATTGGCCGTTGAATTTATTATCAATATTTTTTTGCATTAATTGCATACATTGACCGTTGTATTTAATTTGCACTCCGTAGCGAAGCACGGGTATTCAGCAAGTACGTGATAAAATTCATTTTACGGGAGAATAATGTTATAAGCTGTTCAAGTAATAAAATTTTACAGCGGTGTGATAATATCGTGGCCCACTCAAATGAACAAAATAAGTAGATCTCGGTTTCCGCATCGCCCGCTGATTGAGGGGGTTAAGAGCTTCATAAGTTTAAAACAAAATTAAGTCTCGTTGTAACTGCTGAGAACTAGTCAAATTGAATCATGTAATGCGATTTTCCATTCCCAGTACTTGCGACTCTATCCTACTTTTTCGCATTCAGTTAAATTGCGACTGACTATCTCATGAATCCAACTGTTCAGAAATCAATTTATTCAGGTGCTAAACTAGCGACCAATATGCAGAATATATTCTGATCACATGCCTAGTTAATAATAATGTGTTGGAAGAAGAGACCAGTTGCATGCATAATGCGTTTGGTTTGGTTTGGAGCGCTACGGTCAACTTTGTGCTGCACGATGGCTAATTAGACAAGAACCTACAGTTTAAACCCGATTACGAACGGCTACAAACATCCATGCCAACAGTGGGACTCGAACCCACAGGATCTGAATCGAATACCAGCGCCCTAGCCATTCGACCATCACCTGGCCATGCATAATGAGAGGTGACGCCAGGGGTGAAAGGCTGTATATGGGACGTTCGAAGACAGCCGAAGAAGATAACAGACGGCGACGCTTCATTACGCGTGTAACTTAATTATGCGTGCTGTTGTATTCAAAGAGCAAGCAGGAAGCGACAGCTGATGCCGGCTTCGACTAAAAGCACTCCCCAAACACCGGTGAATCTAGCCTTTGGGTTTTGTTATGCGCATTACAAGGAAGAGGCTAGACAGCCCAATGAAGTGTTGCTGTTGAGTTTGTAAAGCTATTTATATTAATTTTAACCGTACGATTTAATCTTTTATTAAACAAACTTCTTATTTTACCTCGTGAAGCTTTTCCTTGTGGAGTTTACCCCCAATAATGAGAAAAATGGCTATAGACTTCCACACATTATCGATCCTAGATTCCTAGACTTCCTAGATTCATGACCACTTTTCGTCAACGAAAATAAACAGTAAATGTTTTTCCTATCACGTACATCTTGACATTCGTAATAAATCCCTTGTTAGACCATAAGTAGCGATCGATTTGCAGAATATTTCTAGATTTATAAACCTTTTCGTGAACGAAAATAGACAGCAAAGATTTTTCCTATCTCATATATCCTAGAGTTGGAAATATATCACTTGTTAAACCGTAAAGCTTTAATTAAAAAAAACAAATAATTAACAGAATATTCCGAGATTTATGAACATTTTTTGACACTAAAAATAGACCGAAAAAAGATTATAGACCTCCACAGATTATCATTCCTAGATTCCTAGACTTCCTAGATTCATGAGCACTTAAATAAACAGTCATGAGCAACGAAAATAAACAGTAAATGTTTTTCCTATCACGTATATCTTGACATTGGTAATAAATCCCTTGTTAGACCATAAAACTTTATTGAATAAGTAGCGATCGATTTGCAGAATATTTCTAGATGTATGAACCTTTTAGTGAACGAAAATAGACAGCAAAGATTTATCCTATCTCACATATCCTAGAATTCGAAATATATCACTTGTTAAACCTTAAAGCTTTAATTAAAAAAGCAAATAATTAGCAGAATATTCCGAGATTTATGAACATTTTTCATCAATAAAAATTGACCGCAAAAATGTTTATCATGACGTAAAATCCGATAATCATACCATTCCCCATGTTAGAGCATAACACATAAATTTCTAATATACACATGCAAATTTCGGTGAATTTAAGTGAGTTTATTACATTTTCAGGATTAGATTGCAATCCTGTCTATTCTTCCTTCATAAGGTAAAAGCCTGAAAATTTTTTTGTATTATTACCCACACGTAAAAGAACCTCATCCGTTGTACCGCGGGGCAAATTTATCTCCATTCGCGCACACCCCAACCTCACATCTTCGTAAAAGGGAGACAAGATGAGGCACGTTTCTTTTGGCCAACTTGGCGTAAAGAGTATTTTAGGGAATGAGAAAAAAAAGGGGGAGTATTGTAATCAGAAAGATAATAGTAATTGCACGGAGAAAATTTGTTCCACCACGGATGCGAGAAAAAGAGAAGACGTTGCATATTCAACTGAACTCAGACTGCTAAATCTTATTCTGCGTTAGAATAACATATCAGTAAGGGAGGCAGGAAATTGTTGAAGTACGCAGATATGTTTATCCCTCAACTAAACGCGTTAAAAAAAAGTGACTAAACTAACTGTGTATACTATAACTGAATCATTCTTTTAACACTAAAATTTTTTAAAACACTTCTGACACTAAAATATAAAGGAAAAAAATTAACTTTTAGGTACAAATGTAATGACACTATCGAATTATTATGCCGATCAATAATAATTACCTTGTAGATATGAGTAAAGTTATGGATAAAGAGTTAAAAAGTTAGAGTGCAAAGTTATAAGTAAAATATGTTATAAACGTGCATAGTTTTATATAATGCACTGTTTAAAACAAGAGCTAGAAAAGGTATGTTCATACTCTGTAGATCGATACTAATATATAAAGAGAGAGAGTGGATTTTGTATGTGGATGGTAATCTCCGGAACCACTGCACCTATTTCAAAAATTCTTTCACTATTTGAAAGGTACATTATTCCAGATGGACATAGACTATATATTATGTATATCTGATCAGCAGAAAAAAAGTTAGGGGCCTAAATGTTGAGCTGATGCTTCTCTTTTACAACTTTTCCTTTGTCAACAATAACCATAGCAACACATCAAACTACATTTTCATTTATTATCAGAAAAGCATTTAATATTTGAAAGATACAAGTGGAGGAGGTATTGATAAATACAAAAAGGATTTTTGAACATTTACTGTTTTATTGAAGAAAATTTCATTTGGAACTACTCTTTTTATGGGACATTTAAGGTTTAAAAAAAAGATTTACAATTTATTGTCTATCAACTGGAAATTTATTGGTATAATATTGCAGAACTTTATTTAACTTATAAACTTTATGTTTTTGAATTTATGTACAATTTTATGCACAATTTGTGTAAATCGAACTTGAATTATTGAACTTTATTCAAAAATCAGCGTGTTTCATTGAAACTGGGAAATTTATTGATTATTTCGAATATGCCTATGTTTGTTCCTTTAGAAGTGAAAAGGTATTGCTTCAATTGAGCTGAAATTTTGATTAGATATAGATGATAGTTCAGATTAAAACATAGGCATATTATTTTTTGAAAATCGGGCAACACCGGGTACCTCAGCTAGTAAAAAATAAAGTAATACCACAAAACATTATATGACAATGGCACTGTATTCCAAATTTTTGTCCGATAAATTTTTACATAACTTCCATGCTGATATCCAAAGTTATTTTTTTTTGTATACGCACACTGCAATTCTTATCGTACTATGGTTGTGCTATTGTTTTTCTGATATTCTGATAACGGACTCATCTGATAATTTGGCATATGCCGCACCCTGTACACAAGAGTTTGAGTGAGTACATTTTAATCATTTCAGCTTTAGGCTACATTCAGTCCCATATGTACAGGTGAGGGCCTGTGACGGCCTTGTGGTACAGCGGGCTTGCTTTCGGTGCTAAGGGTGCTCGGATCGAATCCCGGCCTCGGGCGACTAAAATGCCTCAGTTTGTGTCGTCCCTTCATAGGGGGTAATGCTTGTCCACCTATATGGTGCCCCCCATAATAAAATGGCCAGCAAAACTGCGGTATATTATAGTCGAATGTCTTCACGACAAGTGCCTCCGCATTGGTTTAAAAAAATGCAAGTGTGAGAAACAGCGTACAAAATATCCGCAATTTCTATTAATTATTACAATTTACAATTAAAAATTGATTTCTGCGCATGCTCAGTGACATGTTTTAATGATAAACACGTTTATTCCGAGGAGTCTGTCTAGATCTCTCTCTGACATTTTTATTTTTATGAAAATTATGTTTGGTAAATATATTATTAAACCTCATGGAAATTGTTTATTTCATGCTGTTTAATTAGCGATAATTTACAATTAAACAAAATTGTTTTTTCTGCGCATGCTCAGTGACATTTTAAAATCCCGTTTTAGATACTCACTAAGCACGAGACCGCTTAAACACATTAATTTGTTTCGGCGCATTATGATTTTCAAGATATTTGGCAATGATGTGTTGAGAATAATTTGTGTATTAGTACATCCATTTACTATCTAGCCGTCATGTTCTGACGGGTATCAACTAGTTAGTTATTAATTCTAGATGCTAAGGTCTATAATTAAATTACAGTAGTGAGAAGGTATAAGGACATATTAATAGCGAAGTATTTTACTCGATCAAACGTGACTAAAAGGATAGAACGCAATATAACGATCGCATGTAGCTTTACAGGATCCAAACCTTCAATAAACCTTTCAGAGAAGTGTCAGATTGCACGTAAACAGTTAGCCTCGTTTTCCCATCCGTTGAATAATAAAAAATAAAAAAAAAATTTAAACTTGAAACAGAATGTGTCTCAAGTTTTAGATTCAGGGATAAACTTTAGGCAACTTTCCTTTTATCACGATTTAATATCACAATTAAATTACACTGTACAAATGACAGACGTAAGACAACAGACATACACTAGACGTAAGACAAACTTAAAAACTACACAAGAAGGAGTAAGAACGTTCAGGAAAGAGTACCTTCAAGTGATAAATATCACCTCTCATATACCAATCGTGTAACTAAAAAATTAGCATATAAGATCACAAACAGTTTTTGTTACAGTTACAATTTTTATGCCATTTTAGTGGCATGCTAAGTCTTTCAACTTTAAACACCCGTCGTGGAAGGAGCTACAATGGAAGATACCTCCATTGCAGCTATATACATATATACCTCCAGCATAACCAGTAGCCTAGGAACTAGCTTTCCGTCCTTGTTGTTATGAGTTCTTCAACAAGACATGGCCCATCATGCGCTGGACGGTGAACAATTCCAAAAGTAGAATGTCTCTAAATTTTCATTGGTGACTGACACAGTGCAGTCTTATAGCCCATGAAAAGAACCTTCGTCTATCGTGAATTGCGATACAAAATTTAGAGTGCTGAATCGTCTACAATGCGTATCGAGCCAGCGAGGAACAACCGTTGAATAGGAAGGCAACTGGTAAATAGGAAAAAATCCTTGAATAGGAAGTGTCAGTGCCAGGTGTGGGAATTAATAAGTGTAGGAGGTCAGATCAGGGGGAAAGAGATGCGAAATATGAGTCTTTTCAAGCGGTATTAGCTTCAAGCAGGAATGTATTCCGTAATCTACACGTCAGTTTTGCCCACATTTAAACCGTAAGTTTGATTAAAATAGACATCAACTGTTTGCTGTTGATTTTGTCGTCTTACATTCTCACTACTGGATCTTAGACCTCTATAACTCATTGAGATTTAAAAAAATTATGATTGTTTACAGGAGGATCAAGAGTACCAAACAAATACTTATTTATTTTAGAGAATACTTAAGTGTGTGAGGTGTTTCGTAGTTTAAAAAACTATTTAATTTTTTTAATTAGGAATTAACAGAACTGATGCTGAAACCGCCGTTATATTTTATCAAATTTAACGCAAACAGTTTTGATTTTATGAAATAACTATCACAGTTTTTCTAAAAAGGCATAGTTTGGAATTATGATATTAAAAAAAATATTCATATAATTGTTCTTCATGTCTATACGCTTAATTTTAGTCGGTATTAAATTTAATAAGCATGTATTTAAAAACATGAGAATACTTTTAGGACACATTCATGTAAAATATAAGCAAGTAAGGGAATATTTAATGTATAACATAAAATGTTAAAGGTATTTATTAAAAAATATGTTGCAAATATAATTTCTTTAACACAATGACAAAATGCTTATGACATAAAAGAATAATAGTCAATCATATTAAATCTCTTTTAAATATAAATAAAACTAAATTTTTTAAAACATAAAAATTAGAAAACTAACAAACATGAAATTTTAATTACATATATAGTGCTAAAGTCAAAATAATGAAAGTTAATCTCATCTATTGCATTAGTTGTGTCACATATCTTCAAAGTCTCATTTTGGGGAGCATTTTCTTCCTGTTTTCCCCGCTCTCGGAAGCAACAAACCCGAGATATATAATGTCATTACACCACACATTTGGGAACATTATCTGGTGTGTCTGGAGAGCGAATTTATCTCCATTCGGGCCATCGCATTCTCCGTTGCCGGGAGATAGAATGAGGCACGTTCTTTTTTTTCTACTTACGTAAGAATGCTTTTTGGAATCAGAAAATGTAGGCGTAGTAATCAAAAAGATAATAGTAATTACATAATAGTAATTGGGTGAATAATTTTTAAAAATACATCTAGTATATATATATCTTCTTCACAAAGTCTGATACACAGATACATATATGTATATACACACACACACACATATATATATATATATATATATATATATATATATATATATATATATATATATATATATATATATATATACTAGCGGACCCGACAGACGTTGTCCTGTTCAAACGTTGTAAATCCAAAAATTATAAAATTATTTTAATAAGCTATAAATTGTTTGGACCGTTTTGATGAAAAAATTTGTAAATTAAAAATATTTTTAAAAAAGCTTAAACTACCACATTTACAGTTATCACAACTCGACCTATCAATTTCGTAGCATGAAAGGAAAAACTCAAATCATTTTTATGATAGGTATGTATTTTTTTAATGTACAAAAAATAAATATTTAAATATATTTTTAATCTTAATATTAACAGGAATAATTTTTTTTAATGTGATGAACAGATCTGGTCGGCCGTATACACGCACGAAACTCATGACGTCTTGAATATATTCTTGCATATGACGCGGACTACCAATATATGATGATGGAAGAATATATGCGGTACCCATGTTGTTGATATTAGTTATTTGATCTATGTTACCGACAATAGCATCACGCAAATGAATGTACTCCTCAGAACGAAGCTTCGCTTGATTAAATTTGATGTACCGTAATCGCTCACTTTCAATTTTCACATACATATCAACAATGTATTGATGAATTAGCTGGCGGCATCGGAGAATGTTGTTATCTTCATTGGCACGAATCATCAGCCGATATGCGTAGAAGTTCATCGCGCTAACTTTCTTGTTAAGTTCTGCACCTGCAAAATAAAAATATAAATAAGACAAAATAAATTAATTATATGAAAAAATAAAATTATCAATTTTTACAGCAATGAAAAAATAAAATTATGTATATGTTGTACCTGTCACTTGATTTCTTTGTTTAATGTTTAAATGATATCCGTCTTCTCCTTCCCAAAATATCAATGGATATTGCAAAGCATCGTAAAAACGATGATTGTCTTGAATCATCTGCACCGTGTTGTCTCTGCGTTGTATCCTTATATCTCGACGTTCAGATGGGTCGCCAGCCATAGCAACTGCAACTTCATTAACAGTTGGTACATTGAATCTGCCTGCGTGCTCTCCATATGGTACTTTGTCTGCTTTAATGATAATCACGTAGCTGTCGTTTTGCAATCTGTTGGAAATAGTCTTGAACAACTGGACCAAAAGGTTATTATTTTGTAAAAACGTTTCCAAAGTAGCCACTATTTCTCGCTCCTCCATGTGCTCTATGTGGTTGTATTGGCAGCGTGTGTTAATTTGTTGCTCCTCATCACCCATGAAGTAGATTTGCAAATATTTTGGATCGGCATCAGGCATTGAGATCAAAGAACCAATTTGATGATACACTTGGCCCTGAATCTTAAATGTTGGTGCAAAATTACGACGATCCTCATGCACGATTTTTGTTGCTCCAAATGATGTCATTTGGAAGCAAGAATTGAACTTACGAATTTTACTCAAAAACAATTTTGATTGAGATGTGGCTCCAGCCAATAGTGTTTTCAATGGTTCTGGCGGCAAATTCAATGGTGGAAGTGAAACTTTTCCTGATGCGCAGCAAAGACCGGCCGACTCACCTTTGTATTTAAATGCATGACAGTGTTGGCATTCTTTGTCCATATTGCCGATGACAATAAGTGCATGTGACGAATAGTCTATTTCCGGCTCATATTCGAACGCAAGACGGTGAAGTGATGTACGTGTTAATGCGCGACGTTCTTGCACACGCTGTCGATCATGTGTTCTGTGTGCGTCGGTGACTCGTTGACGTGCCTCTCTTTGTCTCAGTGCATTAGCTCGAAGACGTTCATTGCGATGCTCTTGATTTTCATTTGCACGTGTGTTTGCAGCTTGGTTTCTTAAATTTACATTGTCTGCCAATTGATCTTCTGCCGTTCTATTTGAACGAAGGTTATGGACTCTTTGTGCATTCGATGTACGTCGACCAATATTTCCTCCTCGTTTACGAAGACGTGGCATTATTCTGTAATAAATACACAACAAATAAATATAAATAACATATTGGAGTTAAAATTAGCAAGAATGTGGACGAAATTTCATTAATATGGCTATTAGTATGACTAATGAATGAGCCGTTTCATGGAATCAAAAGAGAATTGGTAATTTAAATTTGTAAGTTAAGTTGATTCCTATTGAATGCACGTGTATACATCAAAAAAATTCATAAAAATAAAAAAAAATTCCTGAAACGCGATTACAGCGCTGCCTACCGGATCCAATTGTGAACCTAAACTAACTAAAGATTAACAACAGTTAATTAAAAATATAAAAACATTTTCTATCGGAAACAATTGTGAACCTAAACTAACAACACATAAATAAATAAAGATGAACAACACATAAATAAATAAATTAATTAAGAAAGCATTTTCTATCGGATCTAATTGTGAATCTAAACCATTCTCGAATCAACTTAATCGCACGCACAAAATTTGAAAAAAATCAGTCCAGCCGTTTAGGAGGAATTCAGTAAGATAAATGCTTAGAAATATAAATTTAGTCATTCATTAATAGTTCAGCAAGACAAAAAACACTATGTGCCAAGTATTTTGATATATGCAACACGTAATGTTCAGTGGCATACACACGGACAGAAGAAACATATTTATATATATAAAGATATAAGTAAACTTCTGTAGCATAAATTACAGGATTGTTACTTCAACATTAATAGCCATGAATGCAATTATTTTCTACCTAAAACTATATAAATTGTAAGATAAAAATATAAATTTAGTCATTCATTAATAGTTCAATAAGACTAAAAACACTACGTGCCAAATATTTTGATATATGCAACACGTAAAGTTCAGTGCCATACACACGGACAGAAGAAACATTTATATATATAAAGATATAAGTAAACTTCTGTAGCATAAATTACACGATTGTTACTTCAACATTAATAGCCATGAATGCAATTATTTTCTACCTAAAACTATATAAATTGTAAGATAAATAATGCTTAAAAATATTAATTTAGTCATTCATTAATAGTTCAATAAGACTAAAAACACTACATGCCAAATATTTTGATATATGCAACACGTAATGTTCAGTGGCATACACACGGACCGAAGAAACATATTTATATATATAAAGATATAAACTGTAATGACAGTGAAAGAGGGTACATACCTTTATTTGAATTATTCCAAAACCTTCTAATTAAACTTCTCTGCTACACTTAAAATTCTCTGCTACACCATGCGTCTTACTGTGAACTGTACGGTAGGCGATTTGCTATGACTGAGATTCGTGACGTCGATCAGTATTGGACACACTCTATACAGCGCATCCTGAATCTCTCTCGTGGCGCCATCTGGTGGATTTTAGCGCAAATAAAACCAGCAAATTGAATAAATTTTAATAATTGAATAAAATTTAAATTGAATAAAATAAAATTTAATTAAATTTAAAATTTGGAATTCGAGGTACACGTACTCATCGTCTCCTACCTGTGTGCCAAATGTCATGGCTGTAAGATGAACATGGTAACAAAGAACGTTTGTTTACAATCTGCGATCGGTAATCCTTCGGTAATTCTTCGAAATGTTTGAAAAGTCTTGAATTAAAATTTTAGACTATAAAATATGACTTTAAAGATTATTAATTTCATTTATTATTCTGTACATGACTTGAAACTTCTATACATGACTTGAAACTTTTTGATTTTATTTATTTTTATCTTTTCGCTAGCTGTTTGGTAACTAAACCTAACGTGGACGGTATTATCCAGAGGGCCGATTCCACAATCTGTAACATCTTCCATTTACCGGACGCACCCCCTTATAAATTGTTGGTTTTTTATTAATTAATTAAAAATATAAAAACATTTTCTATCGGATCAAATTGTGAATCTAAACCATTCTCGAATCAACTTCATTGCACACACAAAATTTCATTAAAATCAGTCCAGTCGTTTAGGAGGAGTACAGTTACATACACACGGACAGAAGAAATATATATATAAGATATATATATATATAGAGAGAGAGAGAGAGAGAGAGAGAGAGAGACATGCATAAATAAATATAGAAACTCTTACCGTAAAAGTCGAATAAACAATGCCGAAAAAGTGTAACATTTTCCCGGCAGATTCTATTAGAAATGTCCGTACATCAGGAGTTCATTTCTTATGATTTTTCTTCACACAGTCTGTTCCTCAAACTGTACTATATTAACTGTACTATATTCTTTAGTATGTTCTATTAGATTTAATTTGAATATTTTCTTATGCATTATTTTGTGTATAAAAATATCCAATACGATTTTTTAAAATATAGGCGTAGTAATCAAAAAGATAATAGTAATTACTTAATAGTAATTATTGGGGGTGAAAATATATGGGGTGAAATATATTCAGCCAAATGAGATTGCATGTTTCTTGAGATCAGTTCCCACTTGTCTTGGTTCACTGTATAATTTAAATTATTTTCTATAAAAAGCTAATACGAGGATTAAAAAACTCTCAAATGTCTTAAAGTGACGTATAAGAAGTTTAGGCATGTTTCTTGATGAATAATTCCAATTTAGTCAGTTAAGTTTTGCTGAATTAAAAAGTAAGACTATCAAGGTAACAAGCTTTGTTAAGTATGTAATTTTACACCACAATGTTAGAATCAGATTGGTGAAAGATAAACTTATTTATACAAATGACATACTGTCTATGACAAGGAATATACATTAACTGAATTATGCTAAAATGTGTGTACCTAAAGTCCTTTCCAAGATAATTTAAGACACGAATACCTCGCAACGAAGAAAAAAAGTAATAAAAAATTTTAACTGAAAAAGGTATAAAAAATACTAAAATATATCCCTTTTGTCTGTAATGAATTCTCATAAAGACTCATGAGAATATAAAGAACTCGTGAGAATATAAAGAACTTAAAGAGCAAAATCCAAGAATAGGTGTCTACAGTCGAATTAGAAACCCATCTTCGGAAGGGAATTTTAGACAACAACAAAAAAATGTTGCGATTAGTAACTACGTAATAACCTCACTTCAACCGGCAAGCAATATTTAAACCATTTTTACATGAGTTAAGTTTTTTTCCTACTTCTTCCTGATACATTCACTTTAGAAAACTCAACTAGTTTCAAAAGATTTCGAAAAACCCGTCAATGTGTAATTTAAAATATCTGTGCGATTATTTTTTTCAAATTTTTGTATTTCGGTGTGGACTTTTATTTGAAAAAAGAAACATTTTGATACAAATCAAATTTCTGATCTATTATTTGAAATGTATCTATGTTCTCAAAAACTAGAAAATATTTAATATTACTTTGTATGGCATTTTCAGGAAGTTTCACGTACACTGTTATATCCTTAACTAGCTGAATACACGTGCTTCACTACGGAGTAATTTTAAATTAAATACAAAGGTCAATGTATGCAATTAATGCCAAAATATATATATATATATTTATTAAAAAAATCGTAAGGGGTATTTTTATAGACAAAATAATGTAGAAGAAAATATTCAAATTAAATCTAATAGAACATACTAAAGAATATACTAGAGTTAATATTGCCGCTTAAAGCCTTTCCCGTCAAAGACTCTGTTGCTGAATGGTCAACGCACCGGACTGCTGAGCAAGAGGTCCCCGGTTCGAAGCTCTACATTATTTTATTTTAATTTAATTTAATTCTAATTCTATTTCTGTTAGTTCTAGAAGTTGCTAGAACATTCTTTAATTTCCTGGAACGGCGTTCCAGAATATTCTGTTGATGGATAAAAGAGCAAGTAGCTCAACCTGTGAGTTCAGTTCTGAGTTCTATCAGCTAAGTGTTGTGTGCTAATAAACAGCGTTGTATTCCCTCTACGTGTGTGTTCAATCCATAGGACTACCATCTACGCGACATCTTTGGTGGAGGCGCCGGGTACTCAGTTCAGTCTGGAAGCAGAAGAAATACGAAGAAGCCGTAGACTTTTAAATCTTCCTCCGGAATACGGTCTTTACGTAGCCGCTCCACGAAAGCGATTCCCGGCAATGCCTGAAGGAGAAGTCAAGCCGCAAACCGTCCTGCTGTCTCCAGCACTAATTAGGGAACCGAGAAAGCCGACAATTTTTAGAGGCGATCCTGGACAAGATCCAACCAAGTGGTTAAAAGAATACCTTAGAGTATCAAAATTTAATCAATGGGATGATACTCTATGTCTTGCGAACGTCTACTTTTTCCTTGATGGGACCGCCAAAATATGGTTTGAAAATAACGAAGATCTGCTGAATTCATGGGACGACTTCGAAAGAGAACTGAAAAAACAGTTTGAGGAACATTTCTTTTACTGTATTTTAATATTGTTTTGGATAATGTCCAATCGTCTGCCGCATTAGAAAGAAAAAAAATTTTTTTTTGTCAATTTATTCCGTTGTTATTCACGTGACGTAAAATTAAAATATCACAAAAAGAAAAGAAACCATGTGATCAGCATTTAATAAATTAAATTCTAAAAATTAATTTTTAAAAATTCCCCAAAAATCAGAAAATGGAGGTAAAGATTCGAAAAAGATTTTCTTTTCAACGAATTTTTATGATCTTTCTTGTGATATAAATTTTATAACCCTCAGATTATTATTTTAAATGGAAACTTAAAAGAATGTTACAAAAGCAGCTTAAAAATTTAATTTTAAAAATCTAAGAAGAATTTTTCAAAAATCTTTCTTAGTGCACCCCTATACTATAAGAAGAATCGCCATGCAAAATTTCAACCCTTTAGGTCCAACGGTTTGGTCTGTGCGTTATCTGTCAGTCAGTCAGTTACGGAACTGTTTTATATCTATATATATCAAACACATCCGTAACTGACTGACTGACTGACTGACAGACAACGCACAGACCAAACCACTGGACCTAAAACGCTGAAATTTTGCATGATGATTCTTCTTATAATATAGGGGTGCACTAAGAAAGGTTTATGAAAAAATATTTTTTTTAATTAAATTTTTAAGCTGGTTCTGTAACTTTTTTCAAGTTTGCATTTAAAATAATAATTTGAGAGTTATAAAATTTATATTTCGAGAAAGATCATAAAAATTCCTTTGAAACGAAATCTTTTTCGGATCTTTACCTCCATTTTATTTTGGGGGATTTTTTAAAGATTAATTTTTAGAATTTAATTTATTAAATACTGATCACGTGGTTTCTTTTCTTTTTGTGATACTTTAAACTAATTTTGCGTCACGTGCATAACAACGAAATAGACAAAATAAAATTTTCTTGCTAATGTGGCAGACGATTGAATATTGTCCAAAAAAATATTAAAATACAGCAAAAGAAATGTTCCTCAAACTGTACTATATTAACAGTACTATATTCTTTAGTATGTTCTATTAGATTTAATTTGAATATTTTCTTATACATTATTTTGTCTCTAAAAATATCCGTTACGATTTTTTATAAATATATATATATATATATATATATATATATATATATATATATATATATATATATATTTGCATTAATTGCTTACATTGACCGTTTTATCTAATTTGAATGTACTCCGTAACGCAGCTCGGGTATTCCGCTAGTATATAGATAAGACGTATCACCAGTATGATATAGAGCATAATGAAGAGCAAAAACTATCTGAAATATCCAGATACTTAAACATTATAAAATACGTACGTATTTATAGGATTCACGAGACCTACAACATAGTTGATTCAAGCTTTTCTATGCACCTTTATCCATTCATTGATAAAAAGTGAGTTATTTTTAACTGTTAAAGCACAGTAAAAATGTTAAACTGTAATTTCTCCAATCCATAAAAAAAGACAAATAATTAAAGATTAAACTGGCACATTAAGTAAAAAGGGGAAACAGACAATATTTTGGCTAATGCTGCTTGCATAAATCCAGTTCAGAAATACCTGTAATAAATAGGAGTAGGATTGATATTAATAGTGCTCATGGTCCGTGACATTATAATTTTGAATCTCGCCTATTTTCTATAATTCGGGTCTCCACATCTTTTAGGATAGGCCCCTTTTCTCAGAATAGCCCACCCAACAGCAATTCAACATCTGCAAGTCCCAGAAAAATACGTTGCGACAGATAACTGCAGCAGAGAGTAAAAAGTATGGAATAAACACCGCTATAAATCTGAACAGTTGATAGAAATATAGAGCCGTGTCGCTCCAGAAGGATTAACATAACCCTGTTTCTGGTCATCTAAATCCTCAGCACGTAATATCTCAGAGATAATGGCTGCAGGTGCCAGTTATAAAGTATCACATAATGCGAAAGTGTCACATAATGCCATAAAGATAAAACGCACACAATATGATTCGAAGAATTGCACCAGCCCACCACCCACGCACAAACATCTGTGTTTATGTAAACGGTCGCTGACTCTTTTTTGTACAGCCTCTGGCTAGGAGAGCCAGACACCCATTATGTTGTTACCTCTGTATGTGAGCACTTGTGTGTTCCGCGTCATTCTAGCAGGACGCTCTGATCTTTGTTCTCTGCCATCAACTCTAGAGAAATAAAGAACTTCAATTTTAATATAACTCTGCCTCTTCATTTTGGATTTCATGTTTTATTATGGAACGTCATGTGCTGCAACGTGACATATAGTATTTATAGGTATGTATTTATGGACAGTGTCTCCGGTCTTCTTAGCCATAGGACGAAATCGTGTGTGAATTTTGCTTGTTTATTGTCTCAGAAAGCGCTGTGTTCTGCTGAATGGGGGGAATCGATCAGAAATATGTATTCCGGCCTTTCCCATTTCTTGCTGTTGATTTGGATATTTATTATACTGGATAATACGCATGACCTGGAACAATTTCTTGCAATTTTTTAAGTCACTCCAATTTTATTTACGGGCGATGACCAATTAGTAAAGCGCAAGTGTGACGTTTGGTTCTTTTGTATTATAGACTTCAGGCGTTGAACAACATGAACATTTATTCAGAATTAGAAAACAAAATATCCATCACAAGAGACTGAGATGTCCTACTCGACGATCTCAGGAGATGCCCTACTCGGTGATCCCAGCGAAGTAAAATTGTACATTACTGGTTCCTTGTCCTAAATACAACCTAAACACGTATTCTATGATACAGACTACAAATATATAGAAGTTGCCATCTTCAGTTATTGTAAAATACTACGAATAATACAAAATATAATATCACGCGAATAAAATAAAATATAATATCACGCGTGCAAACAATCTCAGGTGCAGGAATCTAGCAAATATTATATTACGTCATACTGTTAGGCTGAATTTCAAACATCACACCTGCCCCGCAAGATCTGTGCTAAAATTTTCTTTAAATGTAACACAGAGCTGAATTTAATTAGTTGGAAATTCAGACCGCATAAAATTTAACACATTCAGTACAAAATGCAAAATGAATAGGAATAAACACATAAGAAAAAGAAATACACAAAAGTAAATAAACACTAAACAAAATACTAAGATAATATGATGAAATTTAAAGGTCTACGTATTTAATGTCAATATAATAGTCTCTACTTATCTTCAAATAATCTGGATAATGCGTCTGCATGAGGCATTTTAGATCCAGGACAATGTTTTATACTTACATTGTATTTTTGGAGCGCAAAAACCCATCGATGTAATCGTGAAGAGATATGAAGCCGGAGAGCCTACTCTCTTGCTCCGGTACAAAACACAAGAGATGCCGGGTAAGCCTACTCGCTTATACCCGTACAAACAGACAGCGTACGAGATGCCCGAAAAGCCTACTCGCTTGTTCGGTACGGAACAAAAGAGATGCCGGGTAAGTCTACGCGCTTGCCCGGTACAAGAGACAGAAGCAATGCCGGGGTTAAGCCTACTCGCTCCCCGATAGAATACAGACATCTAGTCGCATGCCTTACTCGCATGGACTTCCAGAACAACACAACACCTCTCTACCTGCTCGCAGGGGTATATCTCTCTGAACACACACAGAACAATCTCCTCTGTCACCGTGATTAAAATTTTGACGTTTAAAATTGCTCGTTATATTCTCCTTCGGAAATGGATTTCTTGTATTTTTGCTCATACCAGTCCGAACAATTTCGTAATTATCCAGCTTACTCGCAATATCTTCTGGAATTTTGAACTGGGACCATTCGTCAATGAAATGGTCGCGAATTTCTGCAGGCACTTTGCGTTTGATTTGATCTGTTATGATCAAACTTGATAATTCTTCAAAAGTCTTTACACCTAAGCTTCGTATCCATTGTTAAAGTAATTTTTCAGTTCATAAGCAAAATCGCACCACGTAATTTCTGATTTCTTGTGATGTTTTGTAAACAATTGCCGAAATCTTTCTGGAGTAAGTTTATACCGTTTTAATAACAGTTCTTTCACTTTCTCATAATCATCAGTGACTTCTTCACTCTCTCTGGCATCTATTTGGGCCACATCGTACGGTAAGAGTCCTATTATATGCAAAACCCAATTTTCTTTCTTGATCTCTCCTCTCTTCACTTGACATTCGAAAAGAACAAGATAAAGGCTTACATCATTCGTTTGTGGATCAAACTTCTGTAAAATGCTGTGTAAATCAAACCTTGGTTTAATGTTTAATTCAGTTCTTTGTCCGGTTTCAGCTCCTTTACTCATAAGTTCTTTTTTCAAGACGCATCTTCTGTAATTCAAATTCCATTTCTTCTTTTCTTTTTCGTTCCTCAATTTCATCTTTTCTTTTTCGTTCTTCTATTTCTTCTTTTCTTTTTCATTCTTCCATTTCTTCTTTTCTTTTAGGTTCTTCTATTACTTCTTTTCTTTTTCGTTCTTCTATTTCTTCTTTTCTTTTTCGCTCTTCGATTTCTTCTTTTCTTTTACGTTGCTAATAGTACCTTCACGAACTCTTCATCGTAGTTTTCATTTTCTGTAATTAGTTTCTTTAATTGAACCATAATAAGGTTTCCGTTATCTGGTATTCCTATTTCAGACGCAACAGTCCTTAAATCGTCTTTATGTGCTTTTCCTAAAAAAGCCATGTTAGATTGAGACGAAACTGTCCAACAATTAACAAAACTGGAAAACTTAAGTTTCTATCTTTTTCCTTCGTTGAAAGATGCAAAATATATAGTTCTCAATGCCAAATATAATACAAATCCTGTTCACATGCGCCAATGTGACGTTTGGTTCTTTTGTATTATAGACTTCAGGCGTTGAACAACATGAACATTTATTCAGAATTAGAAAACAAAATATTCATCACAAGAGACTGAGATGTCCTACTCGACGATCCCAGCGAAGTAAAATTGTACATTACTGGTTCCTTGTCCTAAATACAACCTAAAATCGTATTCTATCATATAGACTAAATATATATAGAAGTTGCCATCTTCAGTTATTGTAAAATACTACGAATAATACAAAATATAATATCATGCGAATAAAATAAAATATACTATCACGCGTGCAAACAATCTCAGGTGCAGGAATCTAGCAAATATTATATTACGTCATACTGGTAGGCTGAATTTCAAACATCACAGCAAGCATTCAGAGTCTAAGGATGTGAGTCCCAATGTTGGCATGGATGTATGTAGCCACTCGGAATCGGCTTTAAACTGTAGGTCCTGGTCTAATTAGCATTTCTGCAGTGTTTTCAACCAACCAGTCAATTTCATTTGCATCTATCAAGCATATCAACATTGTAGTAATGGCTGCAGAAACAATTAATTGGAAAATAAGTGGGGAAACTTCTGTCTTTAAATCACAATATAAACTTTCTGAAAAAGGAATCCAGCAATAAAAATCCATCCTCGCCTCAAGGCAACACTTATTTAGGAAAGCAAGAAAGAATTTACTTCCCTGTCAAGTATTTAATATTGAGTGTACTTTCACATTTATCTTCAAAATTTCTGATTCTTTCTGTGCAGCTCAAATGTGCTTTCGTTTATTCTTATCTAAATGTATGCTTCCTTAGAACAAACTTCAAATTCGTCTCACGGCTGAGAAACAAACATGTTTCCTTGTATTCCCGTGCAGTAAAAAGTATTGAAAAACGTATGAGTCATTTTCGTATAATGACAGGCAACAAAACACGTCTCAACAAACAATGTTTTTTTCTGTATTATATACAGAGCATCAGTTCAAATTTCTTTTTTAATCGACTGGCAGTATTACTAAATGGAAGAGGGCATCATGAAAGTAGATATCAAATATATTAACAATTCAAAATAGAGAGTAGCTTTTAACATCATATATGTTGAATAAAATCGATAATTTCCCGAAAACTTCAAAAAATATATAAATTCAATTGTTACGTCCATCCGAACTTTTCTTATCCTTAGCCCATTCCACGAGACGAAGATTCTCATCAATGGATAAAATAATTACAAGATAAAAAGAACTTTTTATATACCATGTTTTTAAATTTTCTGTTGAATCATATAAACTTGACAATTTTATGTATTAGTTAATACTTTTTTAAAACTTTTTTGATGAATTATCCCATCAACTTGAAAGAAAATGAAGTTAATTGGACGTTAATTTGCATTTAACTTTTCGTTCCCGTTCCGGGCGATAGATGGCTGCACCAGTCTACAAAACAAAATTAACTGAAAATAACTGAAAATTAATTTAATTCTGCTTAAAGATGGCTAAAAGTATTAAAAATGCATTGTCATCGTGTTCTGAGCTATTCTAAAAGTTTCAAATGTCTAGCTAGTCGGGAAGTTAGTTAAAAATTGATTGCAAGATTTGTAAGGGACAAACACACAAACAAACTAGAAAGCAAGTTAATAAATACATGACAAAAATACAATAATCTCCTAAATATTACAACATACCGTGTGTTTAATCTCTAAATTCTTTTTTCATCTTCTTAACGCTTCCAAGAAATGTGGTACATGAATTAACTACGTATTACAATGTTTCTAAATTACAGTGATACACATTATTTATACCACCTAATTGTACACTGGTATATTAAAGCAATCTGGCTCAATTCTGAAACACTTTACTAAAGCAGTTGTTTTACCTCGAATAGTTATCACAATTAAACCAATCATCAGCAACTTATAAATGTCCATCTATGAAGTCAGAGAGGGTGGGAGAGTGTACGATCTTCCCAGATGTCGCCCCTGGGGGTGCTTGTTGAAACTTGAGGTGACAACTAGCTTAGACTGACTCCGACCCTTGGGTGCTATATAAACCGGAGCCCGAACTTCAGCCCGAAGCCTATGTAGACCTTGTCTGGAGCTTCCACCAGGGGGCATTAGAAACGACAACATCATCGACAATTTATGGAAAAACTAAAACATCCACTTACAAGTGTGGGGTTCAAATACCACCTACGGCGTGGGAGTTTACGTATTGTGTCCTCATAGGAAGCAGTATGGTGCTCCTATTATACCAAACAATCGCGGTGTATATATGGGAGTATTTCGGAAAGTGCCTACCGCATTGCGAAAGAAATTCTATAGAATATTATCTGCTGGTTTCCCAATTCTTTACAGTTAGATAACACTAAAAAATTACGATAGCACGTTCACGAAAAAAGGATAAAAATTATAATTTTAGTGGAAAGAGATTCTGAGTTACAAATAGCAACATTTTTGAATTGTACATTAAATTTGATTGCAGCTTTCACAACATTTTGCCATTTCCGTGGACTGGACAAATATTTTTTCAAACCTATTGATGCTTCACTATTCAAATATTCAACGACAAAATAATATGTTATTCAATATTTGAGTTCGAAAAATATTTGAATTGAAATATGAAATCTTTATACCTATTTGGCAAAAACACGGTGTAGAACAGCTATCTACCGTACACCGTGTGATGGACGTATTATGACTACCTGTGCAATACTTCATACGCCTTCTATGTACTGTAAGTATAGCAGTTATCTAACCTAGCAACTAGATTCAATGAGATGTCTGTACATTTAGGAACGAACTACCAACTATGAAATACAATTTTCATTTTGGTTATGGAGGAGATCACTATACACAGGGTATCCGGGCTATAAGTATCCAAAAGTTATGATAAATTTTTACAGAACTACCCATTATAATTTAAAAGAAAAATTATTTAAATAGAAAGAACATCTTACCAAGTTTTAATATCAGTCATAGATTTCGATCATAGTATCATAGATTTCGATGTGTGTACCTTTTGTAGTACGATTAACTTCTAAATGGTAATACAGTTCTCTCCAAGTGTTTCGTAGCATATCAAGAGTTATTAGACTTTTTTGCTTGGGGATTCCTTAAATCCGTTGTGTATAAACAAAAAAATTGAAACTGTGGGGGAGTTGAAGAAGCGTATCATTCAAGCGATTCGTGAAATAACTCCCCATATGCTACGAAACACTTGGAGAGAGCTGGATTACCATTTAGACCAGGGGTGTTTAACCTGCGGCCCGGCACACCATATTTTGCGGCCCGCGCATGGTATAACAAATATAAATCATTCCAATGTTGATGTTGTGTTTCACCATTTTTCTAATCCTAATGCAATTAAAATTAATTCAAAATCATATTTATTCGTTATAAAGCCATTCATTCACCATGTTCATATGACAATTCATGCCTTTATAACACTAAACTTGATTCCAATGCAAAATTGCATCTTTGATATTTATTAAGTCGATACACGCCAAATCTGGTGCCGCCTTTGGAGCAATCTCGCATTGGACTTGGCGAGTTTTGAAGGCGAAAGAAATTCCCCTTTACCGAACGCAGCAGCGTCAGCTTTCTGCTGCGCAGTTTTCTACTGCTTTTATTTAAAGATTCTTTTATTAGGTATGGATTTCTTTATATCATTTTCTTGTTACTTGAACATGTTAATCTAAATTCTTTATTTGAAAACGTAATGTACTTAATTCCACTATGCTTTCACGATGTAACATTACTACGTTTGGAATATTTCGACAGCACTGATTATGAGCGCGTTTTTCTGCCGTCTACTTGCTACTCGAATGCGTTAGATTTCTTTCTTATGTTGGTACCACACCAATAGAAATTTGTTAGACGAACATCATTATTTACGATAGATTTTTGAAGAGCACACATTTAGAATCCTTTTTTTATTATTCCAGTTTTGTTTTAACAGATTAATATATTGCAAATAATTGTGTATTGATAGGCTGATAATATAAAAATATAATAATATATCTGTGAAAGTTAAAACTTATTTTGCTAACTAGATTGTTTATTTTGTATTTGGTGCAGTACAATTTATACAGTTAATAAGAGAACGTAAGTTAAAATTGTTATTCTCATAAAATTGATTTCAACATTATTACTTCATTTTATAAAATTTCTTTGCAGAACCCATAAATGGTGTTATTAAAACAAAAGCGAAAAATTCAAGATGAAAATAGGACATTCAATGATTCTTGGACAAATGACTATTTTTTTATTAACTACAAAAATTCACCTTTGTGCTTAATTTGTTCTGAGAAACTTGGTGTGATGAAAGAATACAATATTAAACGTCACTACATGCAAAATCACGGAGAAAAATATGAAAAGTTTACAGGTCAGTTAAGAAAAGACAAGTTAAGTATAATGCAAAATAGCTTAATGGGGCAGAGTTTATTCATAAAATTGTCGGCTGATGGGGAGGCTTACACAAGAGCTACCTATGAAATAAGCCACGTTTTAGCTAAGAAACTAAAACCTTTTTCTGACGGTAGTGTAATAAAAGAATGCCTCGAAATAGCCGCTGGATTAATATGCCCTGAAAAATCAAATCTATTCTGAAACTTGAGCTTATCGCGGTATACTGTGGCTAGTCGAATTGATGAAATGGCATAAAACGTCGCGAGCAATTTAATGAAACGTAGCCGTACTTATGAATATTTTTCAATTTGTTTGGATGAATCCACGGATATCTCTGATACTGCACAACATGCAATTTTTTTTCCTGGCGTGGACACAGCATTGAACGCAACCGAAGAATTTCTAGACTTGGTCAGCATGACAGGAACAACATCAACTTCAGATTTCTACCAAGCGGTACAGGAGACTTTGGAAAAGTATGGACTTCCACTTGCCAAACTTAGTGGCATAGCAACTGATGGGGCACCTGCTATGAGAAGTCATCATTCAGGTTCAACTTCACTTATAATTAACTCTTTGAGCATTGAACATAAAAAACAAATTTTTTGTTGTTATTGTGTTTTGCATATTGAAAATTTATGTGCAAAACAATTAAAATTCGATATTGTTATGAAGATAGTAGTGTCAACTATAAATTTTATAAGATCACGTGCGTTAAACCATCGCCAATTTAAGGAATTTTTATTACTACTTGATTCCGAATATGGAGATGTCATTTATTTTAGCGAAGTGCGTTGGTTCAGCAAGGCAAAAGTTTTGCAAAGATTTTACGATCTTTTAGAATAAATAGTTTTGTTTATGGATCAGAAAGGCAAACCGATTGAAGAACTTAATAACACTGCATGGATTGCTGATCTTGCGTTTCTGGTGGATATTACATCTCACCTATCCCATTTAAACATAGAAATGCAAGGCAAAAACATTATAATTTCCGAATTCATCACCAATATTAAATCATTCTTAGCAAAACTATCACTTTGGGAAAAGCAGTTGGAAAAAAATAATGCATTCAACTTTGTCAATTTACAATCTCGCTCATTAGCAAACATGAAAATAAAAGAATTAAAAGTTGAATTTGAGGAACGATTCACAGCATTTCTCGATAAAGAAGAAGTTCGAATTTTTACTTCGCCATTCTTTTTAAATATTGATGATGTGCCAGATGATTTGCAAATGGAAATAATAGATTTGCAGTCCAACTCAGAGCTGAAGGATATATTTAATAGCAAATATCTAGTGGATTTTTATAAAAATTATATTTCATTCAAACAATTTCCAAAACTTCGAAAATTTGTCTCACGAATATTGTCGCTCTTCTCAAGAACGTATGTGTGTGAACAATTTTTTTCTTTGATGAAATTAACTAAAACATCAAAATGGAGTGTGTTGACTGATACACACCTTAAAAATACATTGCGATTGGCTTCGAGTAGCATACGACCAAATATAGCAGACATATTAAAAAGACACCAATTTCAAAAATCACATTAAGTTCGAGTTCATTCAAAATTACCACATCACATTGCATACCAAGATTATAATTTTATATACAATGTATTTTTCATTTTCATAATAAAACTAAACTTTTAAATGTAGTTGACATTTTTATGCGGCCCTCCTGCCTTCAAAAAATTTACCGTGTGGCCCAGATACTGCAAAAGGTTAAACACCCCTGATTTAGACGTTTGTCGTGCTACAAAAAGTGCACATATCGAAATCTATGATACTATGATCGAAATCTATGATTGATATTAAAACTTGAGGAGATGTTCTTTCTATTTAAATATATATTTTTTTTAATTCTAATGGATAGTTCCGTAAAAATATGCCATAACTTTTGGATACTTTTAGCTGGGACACCCTATATTGAAGTTGCAAACTGACAGTTGAAATAGAAGCTTTTTTCATAGAAATCATTTTACTCCATTTCTGTCACATAATATTTATTTAGTGCCAGGAAAGTAAAATAAAAACACTGTTTCCATATACCCACACCTGTTGAAAAAAAATCCTCCTAATTCAGCTCTTTTCTAGGAGTTTTGTACAGGGCTAAAGTTAAAACTCAACATACTACAGGGATGGCAAATTTTTCCTGGACTTGTGGATTATTCGGTATTCATTTATTTGTTTCACAGAAAGCAATACGAGCTATAAGTAATGTAAATTAGGCTTTTTTTCATGTTATCGGCTAAAATATATAACCACACTCACTTCTTCATATCATTTTAATATTAGTTTCCTTGTTATCTACTGTACTGACAACGAATAATTTCGCCGTTGTTCCTTATTCTAAGGAAACAAGAAACCTAATATCATTACGTGGCGTGCAGAAGAACGTTATCTGGTACCTTGGAGAGTGAATTTATCTCAATCCGGGCCATCACACAAGCCCGCATCCCATTACAGATGAGGCACGTTCCTATCTCTTACGCTTTCCGCAAGAATGTTTTGGAAAATAGAAACGAGATGTAGTGTAATAATGCATAATAACCACAGAATTGGTCGCACACATTCTACTTGATATTAAGTATTCTAAGACTGCGTTTACACTAACATGATATATAATATTCATGGAAATGCAAACGTTTCGAAATTAGTTTGCCTTTAACCGGAATAGTACACCGTCAGTGGGCAAAATAATTGAATTGTATTTATTATTTGCTTTATCTTAGTTTCACCGTTAAAACATGCATTTCGGATCATGAAATATTTTAGGTAATTTCTGCAAATACCTTTAGAACCCAAGCTAATTCAAATTCGTCCTTCAGAAGAAAATTATTGTCAAACTTTCTTTTGGGCAATACGCATATTTCTTTGATTTCGAGGATAACAAATTCCTGCATCGTTTGTAAACCTAAACGCTCATTTCTTCGTTAATAAATTATATTATGGCTTTGTTGGGATTACATAACATCCACACTTTTAAAGCAAGTTTTGATAATAGGAGGCAGAACATTAGTCGAACAGGAGAAAATGTAATCTCAAACATGATTGATGTGGGGACAATTGAAAAGTATAGCATGATAGAATCACTAATAACAGTTTTTACCATGTTTTTATTAACTTTCTTTCTTTTTTATGTGTTTGTTTGCGTGTGTGTTTGTCCAGTACAAATCTTGCAATCGATTTTTAACTAACTTCCTTACTAACTAGACATTTGAAACTTTTAGAATAGCTCAGAACCCAATGACAATGCATTTTTTAATACTTTTAGACACCTTTAAGCAAAATTAAATTTATTTTCAGTAATTTTCAGTTAATTTTGTTTTGTAAACTTGTGCAGTCATCTATCTGCCGGAACGGGAACGAAAAGTTAAAAGCAAGTTAACTTCCAGTTAACTTCATTTTCTTTCAAGTTGATGTGATAATTTATCAAAAAAAATTTTAAAACGTATTTATTAATACATAGAATTGTCAAGTTTATATGATTCAACAGAAAATTTAAAAACATGATATATAAAAAGTTCTTTTTAACTTGTAATTATTATATTTTGAATTACTGAACTGTACTCTACTGTGCTGTATGTATCCCTAATCAGAAATAAGTACGGTAAAACCTAGTTTATCCGGATCTCCTGATAATTCGTATCAGATTTGTAGACATAATTTTTATTTAATGTTCACATTAGATAATAATTTTTAACTATGATAGCAAGAACGTAACTACAAGTACTCCAAATATTCTGTTTTTAGTTTGGTTCAATGTACAGTTTCTGCATAGATTGTACAATAAATTATGGTAATAAAATGCTTTTTGTTGAGTTTAAGAATGCTTTACTAGACTTAGCAATTCTTCGTTAAGAAATGATGTGAAAAGTTTTTTTTTTATATTTGTATAAAATTATTTTTTAAAAGTTATTTTTATATTTAATGCCTTGTAAACAATATTATGTAATTATGTTACAAAACACAGTTTTTTATTCTAATAAACGGTAAGTCTGCTTAGTTAAGGATTTTGTTTTGCTAATTACCCAAATTACCCGGATTATTCAGATTTTAGATTGCCTGGATTACCTATGGTCCTAGTTAGTCCGGATAGTTAAGGTTTCTTGTATTTGAATAACGGTTGAATAGAAAGTATCGATTCACTTGACTACTTAAGCCCATAAAACCCCTCTTATAGAAAAATATTACAAATAAGCATATTACTTTCCAAAGGATCTCAACAGCAAAAAAATGTCGCAAAAGACACGATTTCTAATTCCTGAAGTTGAGGATCTCAAATTTCACAAATGACATCAATGCTGATTTGCTTTAGAAATTTCTGCTTGATAATCCATTAAACAAAATAAAAAATATCAGTGGAAAAACCTCAGAAAAATCACTCAAAATACTATTCAGATTATTTACAAAATAAGAGTTGGTTTCCTTTAAAAAGCAAATAATCCTATTTCTTAGACAATCACAGTTCGTTTAACCACATTTTATTTCGCAGAAAAACTTTTTAAATACCATTGTCTTTTGATATTTAAATATGAGAAGACTTAACGCAATTGCTAGTAAACACCAGATAAAACATTATGGAGAAATTGAACAATTTTATTACGTTTGTAATGTATATCCAGTTCTAAAAAATGTTTGGCTCAAAGACATTACTTTAAATATTGCTTTCTTAAAAGATAATGTAAATGGTTTTCATACGATAGCAGTTTGAAATATACACAGAATAAATAATTCAGTTAATAACTGAATTATTAAATGTGTTAAATATAACTTTGTCTAAATTAACATATCTTCAGTTTTGTTTAGTTTCAGTTAGTTCAGTTTCAGTTTAAATTAACATATCTTCAGTTAGAGAATAGCATCATATTTAATTTTATATTTTAGTGATCTCCAAAACACCTTACTTCAGAAATCCTCATTAAAATTGCGCATATTAAAACTCTAAGTTATTACTTACGTAAACAGGAATGACGAAAACAACAAGGATGCCTGAAATCGAAAATTCTTATCTTTGATATTAATTAAACGAGTTATATGTCTGCCTTCTGTCTAGTCTACAAATTACTTTACCCCTCCGAGAAAAAAATCCAAGCCTTTTAATTTCGATCTAATATCACCAAAAGAAGTGATGTTTCGTTCAAATCTTAGGTAGTTATTAAATATAATTATCTTCCCAAGAGAAAACAGATACTCGTCAAGAAAGTCTATGCAACGTCTCCGTTCGATCAATAGGAGAAAATCTGCTTTAACAAGAGTATAATTATACTTTCAACTTTTGATAATAATTTAATAATAAATATTATAAAATGTCTTAAATTAAAATTTTGAAGAAAGCAAATAGTTTTTTTAAAACGTGTCTATGTAATTTTGGTTTGTAAATAAACGTATGTGATGTCCATTCAGAGAAGCTGTACTGTGTAATATGGAATGCAACTTACCTTTATCAAGGTAGGTCGCATGTACTGAGTTCCTGATGTACGGAAATTTCTTGAAGACACTGCCGGCAAAAGGTTGGACTTTTACGGCATTGGATTGCCGTCGGCTACCCCTGAAAACAGCCACATTTTCTAGGAACCATGACTGGGAGCCTTAGAGAAGTTTCATTGTATGTACGTACGTACGTATGTATGTATGTATGTATGTATATATATATATATGTGTGTAAGGATAAAACGTAAGACTAAAATGTAGGGGGCTTTTGTTCGGGAAAAATGGGAGTGGGCAATCAAAATTTATTCACGAAAGTATCGGCGTAAAAAGGAAAAATGATTTTAGTAGCAAATATTATTAATAGGGGTCGCCACCTGACGGTTATCTTTTTCAGAAGAGAGATATTTTCATGCGGAGTAGTTACGTAAGGAGATCTTTCTGGAGAATTCTAAAGCTGAGCAAGCGAAAAAGTTGAGCGGGAGATTAACAAAGGAAATTCGGACATTCATACATACATACATACATACATACATACATACATATATATATATATATATATATATCTTACTATGTAATATGGAAAATGGGCGTGAAGTAATTTAGTGGTAGCACGTTCGGTTTCGAGCTGGAAGTGCTCAGTTCGAATCCCGACGAATATCATTAAATACCTTAGTGTCTAAGCCAGATATGGGCACGTTAAACCCGTAGAAAGGAAAATCCTTACACGAGGTCAGTGCTGGGGGAGGGTGCTAGCCCTCCAAACGTCGCCCATAGAAGTGCTCGATCAGAATTGAGGTAGCAGCAAAGGAGCAATGTAGACTTACCTGTGAGACGCTCCCAGGTAAAAAATAGTCAACAATTTTCTCGGTTCAATGCAAATGTCTGACAACAAGTGCATCCGAATCAGCCAAAAAGTATGGTTATTTTCAAATGAGAGGTGTTTCTGAGAAGTACATAGTATTCTTTCTAAAGAGAACAGTATTCAGAGTTTTTTCCTTAAAGAAAATTCAAATACGAGATACTACACGAATTTTGTCTCAGATATATAAGAAAAGACTGTTTTAATCATTTTTAGCTATATAATGAAATGCGCTGGATACGGTAATTCAAAAGTAAGCCCTCACCTTACATCTGTTTGTTGGTCCTTTATTTAAATGTTTGCTATATATAGTTCTCTCAGTATTGATGAGATTCTCCGAAAAAAAAATTTTTTAATACAGTTTTAATCCCTGTTATCGAAATTATTTTTCCTAATGCTGCAGACACTTTGTCCTGAGGACACTCGCCCTTATACACCCAGATTTCTAAGCTACTTCATTACAGCCGCAAACTGTGAGCGATCTCAAAGTACCCGCCAAAGAAGAGATTGTACAAAAACAAACATCCCTTAGCCGAGATGCAAACCGACCCACAAAAATACAGTTGATGTTGTAGAGAAGTGTACACTGTGGGCTGCTGAAATCATAGATTAATTCTCAAAAGAATTCTAATGAGGATTATTTGGTATATACCACGATAGATAGCATGCTTGGATCATTACAGTCATCTTTAGTTTTACGCTGGCCAACAGTTCAAAGCCAACAAATATACACACACACGCATATGTGTGTGTGTGTACGCACGTACGTGTACACATATAAAACAGGCATATTTGCATACTTATGCATTTATATATCGACATACATCTACACGAACGCACGTAAACGGATACGCACACGCCCACATACAGCCCGATCACACACACGTACGCGCAAATACAACAGGCACACACATGCACATACATATAACACACATACGGGCGTACGCATAAATTCAGTACACACGTACGCAGACACACATAATGCGCAATACACACACATGCAATACACACGCACATACACACTCGTACATATACTACATGCAATACACAGGCGTAAGCAACATGTGCGCGTGTGTATTGTATACATGCACACAATACTCACTATTCCAAACAATTTCGGGGAAGTATCTAGTAGTGTACGTCTAACAGTTTTGCCTCCGCAATCGTAGATGAATGAGCCAGAGCATTGTCATGGCGGAAAAGATTTTTTTCTCACTGAATTTAGCCTTTTTGCTTTTACACTGCTGGCCACCCAAATTGCAACACCAAGAAAGACAAGAGATATCACAATAAAATTTATTTTGTAGATAACATGTTGACCAAGTATCAAATGATTAAATTTATAGACTTCTGTGAAGTGTGGTTCCTGCCAAAATCAGTAGCCAGAGTAGCCGCCATTGTTGCAGATCACCGCTGTCACACGCCTCGGCATTGATTCGAAGAGACTTTGGATGAGATCTTGGGGTACAGCAGACCAAGCAGCTTCCACACGTTGCCAAAGTTGATCTGCTGTGGCAGCTGTGGATGGAATCTGGGTCAATCGTAGAGCAACCATGGACTACATGTTTTCTATCGGCGAAAGATCCGGAGAGCGAGGCGGACAGGGAAGCAATTCAATCTGACGATTGACGAAGGACCGTTGGACAATGCGTGCCACGTGTGGTCGCGCATTATCCTGTTGAAATATGGCTGTGGGCAAGCCCTGAAGGTAAGAAAGGACAACTGGCTCCAACACCTTGGAGATGTAGCGCTGGCTGTTTAAAGTACCGGCAATGCGTACTAGAAGTGTGCGAGAATGATATCCAATACCGCCCCATACCGTAATACCCGGTGTAGGACCAGCGTGGCGGTGCATAACGCAGCTGTTCAGCATCCTCTCTTCACGGTGTCTCCAGACTCGAGTGCGACCATCGTGGTGTTACAGACAGAAGCGTGACTCGTCAGTAAAGACAATTTCATTCCATTCTGCCGTCCACATCCTTCTGTCATCGCACTACTGACGGCGGAGACGTCTGTGGTTCTGCGTCAAGGGTAGACAAAGCAATGGACGTCTTGCGGACAGACCACTCTGCTGTAAACGGCGTCGAATGGTACGCGCAGACACTGGATTATGTGTTACAGACTGCATGTGCTCTGCTATGGTTCGTGATGTGACTGAGCGATCCGTCACTGCCATGCGCGCAATTTGCCTGTCATCACGTGAAGTGGTGCTCTGAGGTGGATGCGATCGAACACGCCGGTCCGTCGTACCCTCCTGCATCCCACGATCACATATCCGAATTACAGTTGTTTGGTTTCGTCCAACACGACTACCGATTTCCCTGAAAGATAATCCACAATCTCGGTAGGGCACTATCCTTCCTCTGTCGAACTCGGATACTTGATCAAAAGATGATCGCAAATTTCAACGAGGCATAATTGATCGTTTTTTTTAAAAAAAACACAAGAAAAACACAATTGCCGAACTTGAAATCGTCGAAATCTCCAAGCGTTAAATAGCGCTTTGAAGTGGCGCCACAGGCGCGCGTGATGTGTGTTTGCGCTGAAATTGTAATCATTTGCATATCTCACCTCCGCTAATGCATGTTATAAATTTCATGTTATTTGCATGTTTCCTTCAGGGTGTTGCATTTACAGTGGCCAGCAGTGTATTTCCCTATATAAGCTATCATGTAGAGATGGATAGAACCCTCCAATGATTGCTCTGCCATTTTCCAAGTATTCATTAAAGGTTCTCCGATGGACGTTCCAAAAAAACAGTGGTCATGACAGTTACACCTGATAGAACCTTTTGTTTTTCTTTGGTGGAGGTTCGCCTGCCTCAAAACGCCGTTTATACTGTTCTTTAGTCTCTGGCTGGTACTGATGTATGTATCCACGAATTGTCGACTGTTACGAAGCGGCGGAAACTTCATTTGTATATCTTTGAAACAATTACAAACTGTGCTTCGAAGTGTTCGCTTGTTATTTTTCTGATCCATTGGTAGCAAACCCGACGACCATCTTACTAACATCTTTCTCGTGTTCAAATATTCATGCAAAATGTTATTCACGTGTTATGATCAGCTGCCGAGAGCCTCAGAAATATACGTTTTAAATCTCCTAACCTTCAACACCACATCAAGGATTGTTTTAATAATTTCTGGAGTAGTTTTCTCAGCAGGATGGCCGGAAAGTTCAGCGTCACGTGTTCACTGTTTAATCCAACCCACCTGACTATATGCGGCAATTGGCTGACAATGCATGGTCGCTGCATGCAGTCAAACACACACAAGACTTCAGCAGATTCAGAAACTAATTTAGGGTCTTTATAACCTGTTAGTGTTAACTCCATAATATGGAATTAGACTAGGCCAATAACTACTATCCCGCTTAACCCGGACAAGTTACAGTTACTGGCTGGAACAACGGAAAGGTGGGGGCATTCGACGACGAAAATAGTTCATCCCATAACTCTCACAGGGGATTCTACTCCCCAAATAGAGTTACAGTTACTCCCGCCATTACCTGCACTCGTATGAAATTCATCGCTGATAAAGTGTCACACTGCCCCAACTCCTGAATCCGGCCGTGTCAGATGTGTTTATTCGTCTGAACGAAAATCAATAAACCATTTGTAAATCATTGTTTGCAAAGGTGCGTACTCGTCAAGCCTGAATTTAGTACCTTCCGTAGTAATGACTGCTAATAAGTGATGTTTTATCAACACGCTGGACTAGAATTTCTCCATTGTTTGAGCAGTAACAGGGGATGACTCATTAATTTGGTTCTCTATCGTTGACGAAACGTCAAATCTGTTTACAAATTTGCACGCATATATCTGAAGCATGCTGAATGGGAGAGCATCAACAATGTCAGAGCAGTAGCGCCATCATTCGGATCTGGACTTCCCGACACACACACACACACACACACATATATATATGTCGGACTTAAGCGGGAACGAAATAATTATTCTAAATTTAAAGGGGGCTTAGTAATTAATTTATTGTCGTGGCGTAATTCGCCACTATTCTCATATCTTGGTTCGAAATACATCGAGAGATATCGGGGAATTTCCCTTTGGAGTGAGTGACATCTGTAGCTCCACCCATGGTTCATCGCCGGTGTATGCGTCACAGAGACCATGTAGGCATGCGCGGTGACTTTGGATGGAGAAAAACAATAGCGTGTAATCAGACGGCGGGATTTAATTCATTGCTAGTGGACGCGTGTCAGCTGGGTCCCTAATTTGAAAATGGCGAGAGCTCAAATATGCGCTACTTGGATCAGTGGTTGCTGGAAAATGAAATAAATTGGAAAAGCTTGAACTATGTTTATTAATTGGATTTAGACTACTTACCACTCGCCACCAGTATTAACATGATGACTGCTAATGCAAACCACACGCCTGTCAAGAGCCGCGCAGGATTAAAAAGAACTACGCAGAAAAAAAAAAACCCGCCTCACTTTTGGATTAGCACGACAGTGCGAAAATTTATGAAACGACGATAAATTAAAAATAATAATAATAATAATAATAATAATACACCATGGCATCGAAGACTGAAGTGAAAACAGAATTCCACGAAATCATACTCGATGACAATTGGATTCAAGAACAAATGAACACCGGAAATGAAAATGTCGATCAAGCGAATGATGACAAGAAACCTATCTTAAAAAACATACCAGGCTGCACAGGAAAAATTCAAGAAGCAATATTGAAAGAAAAACCGTTCGAAAGAAAAAACATGCCTGAAATAAAATTACCAATACCACAATTCGATAACAGAAGTATCAAAAATATTTTTCAATGGTTCCAGTTGTTTGAAGAGAGTTGCAGCACGTTTGAATTAAATGAGAAATGGAAAAAAGAAAATTTAATGCGCTACTTAAGTCAAGATATTCAAGAAGTAATAATATCCACGGAACTATATAAAGAAGATTACATTAATATTAAAAAACAACTGCTGTCCATTTTTTCAAAGAGCAGAGAAGAACTGATCACAAGGTTTAGGACACTAAAATTAAATGACAATGATGACCTTTTTCAGTATTTCAAGGAAAAACTAGAACTGGGAAAAGAACTTCATAAAACAGACAGTGAAATCATAGAGACACTGTCATTAGACGCTCCAAGAAACATACGAACTTTGCTCTCGTTGCAAGAGATACGAACCCCTTTCGAATGGCTGGAAAAAGCGAAAAAATTACATTTGCCGGTACCTCGGTCCGCACCGCGTATCGCTCCGGAAAGAAGAACAGATTTCATCGCCGGCGATCGTCGAAACTTCGGTGACAGTGAGACAGAGCGCAGAAATTCGGAGCCACACTACAGAAGAAGGTGGATTAATTATGATCAACCCAGAAGACAAAATGAAGGAAATTACAGCAATACGTCAAGATATGATGAACAGAGACACTATCAAAGTGCAGAAGATAACAGAAGACACCAAAATAACCATAGAGGATACTATGCAAATAACAGATGACTTACGATCCAAGCTCGGGTGAGTGAACAAACATTTCAATTCTTATTAGACACCGGTAGTACAATTTCAATAATTTCACAATCATTACTTAAAGAGGTAAAATGTTTTAAAACATTAAATTTAAAAAGTATGGTAATAAATCAAACTGATGGTCAAGTACCTGTAACAAAAATAATTAAAACAAATGTAACAATTGGCAAATTAACTAGAGAAATTGAAATGTGGGTCATTGAGAGTGACCTACCTTATGTATTGCTAAGTTTAGAACATATGAGACTTTTTCGTCTCGAAATAAATTTAAGAAAATTAAAGGTGTTCCAATGTAATAAAGAGATAATACTATGTAATAATAATAATAATTTTGTTAATCCATATGCATTGAATGTTCAAAGAGAAAATTGTAAAAATTATTGTGAAAACATGTATAATGGTAAAAGGTATTATGAAAACAAAAATATGTGTAACTTTAGAAATGTAAACAAAAGTGTATATGAAGGTAGAAAATTTTTTAACTATCGGGCTGAAAATAATAACAGAAGGTATCATAAAGGTAGAAATTTTGTAAAAAGAAACTATTTAAGATGTGATCACTCCCCTGAGTACTATGAAAGGACTGTTTACAATAATGCTGTGAAAGATAATGTGTATAATGTTTCTTCCAATGACATTGAAACCCTAAATGTTGATAATAACCAAAGAATGAGAAATCCAGTTATAAATTATGAGAGTTCAAACAAAATAGCAAATACTAATTATAATGTTCAAAATTTAAAGGAGATATCAGGTATCCCCGATGATACACTGAAAACTCTATTTAAAGAGCCCGGTGATGCCTTGGACTTCCAAACACCAGAGCAAATACCCGAGGACTGGCCCCATTTAGAAAACATTCTAGAAACTTTCGACCATATTTTTTCAAAAAATAAATATGACGTTGGAAAAATAAAATTAGAACCCCAAAAAATACACTTAACTTCAGAGCTCCCAATTGCACAACGACCATATCGCACATCTCAAACTGAAAATGCTGAAATAAAAAAACAAATAGACGAATTGTTAAAAGCAGGTTTTATAAAGCCCTCACATTCTCCATTTAGCGCCCCAGTAACATTAGCAATGAAAAAAGGCCAAGGAAAAACTAGGCTATGCATAGACTACAGAAAATTAAATGTAATTACTAAAACTGATTCTGAACCTATTCCACGAATTGATGACTTATTAGATCAACTAGCCCATGCCAAATTTTTTTCAACATTAGATCTAACTTCAGGGTATTGGCACATAGAAATACATGACCGTGACACTGAAAAATTGGCATTCACAACAAACTTTGGACTTTATGAATGGACAAGACTACCATTTGGTTGGAAAAATGCACCAAGTGTCTTCCAGAGAGCAATTAGGCAAATTCTAAATAAATACCAAATCAATTATGCTTTGAACTATTTTGATGATATAATAATATTTTCACAAACCTTTAATGAACATATGAAACATTTAGAAGAAATTTTTAAAATTTGTGAAAAGGAAAATATCAAATTAAACCAATCAAAATGCCAATTTGCTAAGAAAGAAATAAAATTTTTAGGATATGAGATTTCTAAAGGACAATATTCACCTCATAATGTAAACATTGAAACAATAAAAAAATTACTACCACCCAAAAATGTTAAAGAATTGCAGAGATTTTTGGGATCCATAAATGTCTATCAGAAGTTTATACAAGACTATGCAAAATTGAGACTTCCATTAAACAAATTACTTAGAAAGGATGTAAAATGGGATTGGTCCCAAGAATGTCAAAATTCCTACCAAAGACTAAAAGATGAACTCATATCAAAACCGATTTTAACCCTTTTTAACCCAAATTACCCATGCCACCTTTTTGTCGACGCAAGTCAAGAAGCAGTTGCTGCTGTCCTAAAGCAAAAGCACCCTAATGGCCAACTACACCCAATAGCTTTTCACTCAAGACAACTGAAAAAACACGAAAGAAACTATGCTGTCACTGAGCTTGAATGCTTGGCGATTGTTGATTCTATTGACCGTTTCCATTGTTACTTACATGGGAAAAAATTCACAATACATTCGGATCATTCAGCCTTTCAATGGCTCAAAAATATTAAACATTTAACTGGACGACTGTTTAGATGGTCTTTAAAACTTTCCATGTATGATTATGAAATAGTGCACATTAAAGGTAAATATAATTATGAAGCTGATATGCTATCAAGGAACCCAATAAGCCACTTTGTATCACAATATTCTTATTTTCTAACCACAGATGAAATTATTCAGGCACAATTAAACGATAATGTTAATAATGTAAAGTACAAAAAATATAGTGGAGTTCTAACAGTAAAAAAGAAAAATCTAATCAAAATTGTAGTCCCGCCATCATTAAGACTAAAATTAATAACCGCTGCACATGAAAAATTTGGCCACCCAGGTGTGAGAAAGATGTTACAATTAATTTCCCCTATTTACTATTGGCAAGACATAATATTAGACATTTCAAATTTTGTTCGTTGTTGTGAAACATGTCAGAAAAACAAGAAATCGACTCAGAGAAAGTATGGACTGATGGAACAAGTGCCAATTGCTTATGAACCATTTGACCTAATCTCAGTTGATACAGTTGGAGGTTTTAACTATTATAATTCGACAAAAAAATATCTTCATCTGGTGATTGATCATGCAACAAGATATATTTGGACTTTTCCTTCAAAAAGTGTGACAAGTGAGACATACACAAACTGTTTAAAACAAATTTTCAAAATTAAAGTTCCGAAACAAATATTAAGTGACAGAAATGCTGCATTTACTTCCTCAAGGTTTAAGAAATTCCTAAAACATCACAATACGAGACAACTACTTACCTCAGCCCACAGACCCCAGTGTAATGGCAAAAATGAGAGATGTAATCAAACGATTGTATCCAAATTAAGGTGTAAAGTTAATACTTCTTCGAAAAAAATTCCATGGACAAAAATTTTAGAACAAGTGACTTCCGAATATAATAATCAACCCCATAGAGTAACTGGATTTTCCCCGAACTACCTCCTATTTGGAAATTTGCCATATAACTCACCATTACCTAAAATAACTTCATTACATTATCCGCCAGTTGAAGAAGCAAGAAAGATTGCAGTGCAAAGAACAATTTAGCACCATAAAATTAATAAACAAAGATATGATAGAAATTTTATACAGTCAAACTTCAAAATTGGTGACTTAGTGATGTACGAAGAATTCAAATACCCAAATTCAAGAAAATTAGATCCACCCTATTCAGGCCCTTATAAAATTTTAAGCCAGATTTCTAATGTTAATTTCGAAATTGATAAACCAAACCAATACACTGGAAAAAAGAGAGAAATTGTGCACTCAACTAGATTAAGGCATTTTCATCCATATAGTGAGTTTAAATTACAATAATGTTGTTTCATCCACAATTTTGGGGAGGGGGGGGGGAAATTAAGATAAAATGTTGATACGAGTTACAAGTAAAAAATTGAAATTATAAAGTTATGATTGTTAATGAGTAAATAAAATAATAACATTGGAACTGATGAAGTAATATTGTGAAAGTAAACTAGAAGATGATTTGTATTGAATTTATTGGATGTTAATAATTATGTATTTTTGAATTGAAATTTAATAACTTATGAAAGAACTTTGGCTAAACCTAAATTATTTTGAAAATTTTGTTACCATCTTTGCAATGTTTTGTTACATTAATGTGTGGAGCTGTATCTACATTTTCCCGAATATGACCAAATTGCCTATCCCAGAGATCCATCTCTTAATTGATTTTATATGTTGGGTGCCTAACACTCTCTTGACTCCACTTATGTGGTTAAACGTTGTGTACTGATCTCTTTTGAGCCTTTCCCAACCTAGAGTTTCAGTGTCGTGCACTATACGCACCAATTTTCACTCTGAATTTTGTTTAGAGTTGTCGGTTGTGGTTAAGACGGTGGGAAATTGTTGAACCTGCTCTCCTCTGACCCAACCATGCACTTGTTCACTCAACTACACAAACACACACAAACAAAAAACATACACCTTGAATTAAACAGAATGTACACAGATGAAGGAATGGTACACCAGTACCAAAAGTGAATCGTTTTACATAATGAATCTATCATTGTGAAATATTAAGGTGAATGAAGTGTAAATTATAAAATGTTTGATAACTTTGAATTGTGATAAATTTGAATCAGATTTTTGTGTTATGGAAAATTTTTGAAGTGTAAATAATATGTAGAGAATTTTGAATTTCATGTGTAATTTCATATGTTTGTATTTCATAAGTAAGTCGAAGGTATAACAGAGCTATAAAAAGATAAACTGTATTGTAATTGATGTCAAAATACATTTGTGTCGTTCGGCAAGTACAAGATACGAGAAAAATAATCCCATGGGAAATTGATCAATATTTATATTTTTTTTTCAATTATTAATATGTTGTGTCTCTGAGTATTTTACAGGGTCAACCATGTCAAGGAGGCCTCCAAACAAGCCGGTCGACCGCATTTAGTTTTGTCTTTCATATATTTAAATATTTTTTTTCATGTACCTCCATTTTCACATTACCATAATCTGTGTAAATAAAGTCATACTTGTAGAATTTTAAACTGGAACTGTTATAAAATTATAAGATGAGTGGACAGCATACAAGACTGTTGATTACATTACCACTCAACGAGGCTGATGAAAGTATTCAAGCCTGGACTTTAGATTGTAAAATGCTACTAACATTCCACGTTAATGGGTAATAGTTATTTTGTGATTTTCAATTAATTTGTTCCTAGGTGAGTTTTTGAAGTGACATTGTTTTCAGGTGATGTCCTATTGAGATTATATATTGGTATAATTAAAGTGATATTTTGAATTTATAGTGATATATTTTGAGATAATGCTGTAATATTTTCCTTTTTGCCTTAAGTCATCAGTGATATAAAATTGTACAACTCAAGAATTTTTGTGTAACTTGACAAATTGTAAACTGTGTATTTTTAAACCACTGCTCCAAGTCTTACAGAACAGAAAGAATCAATCTAGGGGTTGTTAAGGGAACGGTTGATTTTTAATTAAGGGGGTTTTCACTGGAACCTGTTGTGTAGAGAGACGTCCCTACTCAGCATGTTTTCCAGTCTACTGATGTAATGTTTTTTTTATCGTAGGGGTTGTTGCCACAGGGAATTAGCTACTCCTTGTGTGCACGCCTTCAAGGGGAGGGGGGAAAGTTGTCGGACTTAAGCGGGAACGAAATAATTATTCTAAATTTAAAGGGGGCTTAGTAATTAATTTATTGTCGTGGCGTAATTCGCCACTATTCTCATATCTTGGTTCGAAATACATCGAGAGATATCGGGGAATTTCCCTTTGGAGTGAGTGACATCTGTAGCTCCACCCATGGTTCATCGCCGGTGTATGCGTCACAGAGATCATGTAGGCATGCGCGGTGACTTTGGATGGAGAAAAACAATAGCGTGTAATCAGACGGCGGGATTTAATTCATTGCTAGTGGACGCGTGTCAGCTGGGTCCCTAATTTGAAAATGGCGAGAGCTCAAATATGCGCTACTTGGATCAGTGGTTGCTGGAAAATGAAATAAATTGGAAAAGCTTGAACTATGTTTATTAATTGGATTTAGACTACTTACCACTCGCCACCAGTATTAACATGATGACTGCTAATGCAAACCACACGCCTGTCAAGTATATATATATATATATATATATGTAGGATTTATGCGAAATCTCTTCTTATGCTATAATAATATTCTCTGTTGCTATGCGTAACCAAGCGTTTGTCACTGCGACACTGGAGGGGACGGTCGAAAGAGAGGGTTGAATGATCCCGACTCGACAAACAGATACGTTTTCTTGTGCCCCACGCGAAAGGCGTGCAGGGTTCTAGGGGAGAGAGAAGTGCAGACCTCCTTGAGGGAGGTTGTGTTGTGGACTCCGTGCGATAGGCACGAGAGAGATTGTATTTTCCAACGGGGCGATTCAAGGTCTGCGTTGCGGTGTATTTGACGGGAGCGAGAAGGCTGCCCGATCTTTTGGTCTGTTGAAGGGAAGCGAAGCATTGCGCTTCCGTGATTATTGTTATATTGTACCGGAGACAGTAAAGTAGGCTCTCCGGAATATCATAATTGCTGTTTACATTAATAAATTAATAGTTGTTGAGTTTTGCAAAGTGTAGCGTATTTATGGCTCAAGTGTGTTGTTCTTAGACACCCTCTAGACGCCGCCACGTACACAGGAAAGTCTACATTTTGGGGCGCCCGGCCGGGATGAAGTCTGTGGACAATTGATTTCGTCATTTTGAAGTGAGTTTACGAGAAACAAAATGTATAAAAGTTCCAAGAGAGAAGACTTATTCGAAGTATGTGAGGAGTTAGGGCCTGTTCACATAGGAGTCCGTTGCGTTGCGTTAAGGAAAAGATGATGTTGAGACGAAAATAAACCAATCATATGCCTCCAAACGATTAGCAATGAAATTTTTAACGCCTATGATTGGTTTATTTTCGTCTCAACGTCATCTTTTCCTTAACGCAACGCAACGGACTCCTATGTGAACAGGCCCTATGGTTTGGATTCAGCGCCAGAGATAACGGTGAGAGAATTAAGAAATGTAATCGAGAATAGTGAGTATTACAAAACGGACCCTGATCATGTCACTAGCGTCATACAGTCAGCTGTAGAAGATCTTCAGGAACGTGACGTCCGAGAGAAAGATAGAATAGAAATAGAGAAAAATAGAATTGAGGTAGAAAGATTTAAATTGGCTCAACTGCAAACAGAGCTTGAGCTAGTGAATGCGAGGCAATGGTTGACGGTAGCTAATAGCGTAAGAACGGAGCCCGAACGCACAGACGATCTTGAGAATCTAATCAGAAGTGTGCGTGTGCTAACTATCGCCATTCCAACAAAGCCGGAAGCGTTTCATATGTTCTTCGAGTCACTAGAAAGGCATTTCTAACTAAAAATGTGCGCGAGGAATACAAAGCTGAGATATTGCTAAATTTAATGGGTGAAAGAGCGAACAATGTCCTGGTACATGTGAGTGACGAAGATATTAAGAACTACGAGACTATTAAAAGATTAATCCTAAAGGAATTCCAATCGACGCCTCAAGAATGTTACAATAATTTCAAAAACAGCCAGAAAGTAGCCGAATGAATCGTACTCTCAGTTCGCATTTAGGTTAAATGCCAATTTTGAGTATTATTACAAATTGCGAAACGTCGAAGATTTTTCTTCGCTGTGTAATCTTATGGTATCAGATAAACTTCTTGAGACATTGAATAGAGATTCGGCTTGTCACATTAACATCAAGCAAGGTGAAAACTGGATGAGCCCTCAAGATCTAGGCCGTGAGTGTGACGTGTTTACAATATCTAAAAGTAAAACGTTTGTCAAACATTCAAACAATTCCCGGTCACATTTCACGAGCGAGAATAAGAGGGAAGAATGGAAGCGTGACTATCTGAGGCCATACAGACCTAAACCTGCTCCTGAATGCTACCTCTGCGGCAGTAATGACCATTTCGCGAATGCTTGTCCCAAGGAATTCAACAATCGCCCGGACTGTCTCGATGAAAGCGAAGACAAGAACCAAGCGCATTGTTTTAATATTCGAAGTTGTGGGATCGTTGGCAGAGAGAGCAAACTCGAATATGTGACTATCCTTATAAATGGGAAAAAAGTAAAAGCACTGTTAGATTTCGGAGAACAAATCCCAGTTGTCAATTCTAAGGTCGTCTATGCCCGTAATAAAACAGAGGGAAGAGTAAAATTGACAAGCTGCTTCAACGAAACCGTGTGGGCAGACTCATTCAGGCTCTCTTTTGCAATAAAAAATGGGGGAGTCAAAGGAGTTCCTCGTCGGAGTATCAGAGATATTGGCACAGCATTGTTTCCTGCCACCAGTAGTGTATCAAGAGCTGCTTGCTATGTCTAAGTTAAAGTCGGGTGTAGCACCTGAAATTCCTGATACTTCCCGTGAATATTCCGCGAAGCGAAGTCGGAAACGGATAAGTGATTCACACTCTTTAAATGTTTTTAAAAATGATATGCATGATAAGAAAAGTGAAATTGCCGCCTTGAAACGTCAGATTATCGAGATGAAGGAATCAAAACCGTCAAAGGCCGGCTCATTTGATTTTAGCAGCGTGCAACGAAATCCGACGTAGGAGCCGTGCATGTACCTAACATTGTGGAAGAGGAAGGTACGACTTTAGTTCGCGAATGTGTTCGAACTTCTGTAGGAACTAATGAAGCGTCGCACAATTTAAAGACTCTGTGTGGTCAATTACGTGCGAAAATAGAGGGGGAAAATGCTACGATTTTGGTGCTCAAGGAAGAAGTGGCAAAATCAAACGCCTTTGAGGATTATGTGACTAAAGAGTGGATCAGAGCGCAACGAATGCTCGCAACGAATGCGTTACAATTGAAAAACGTTTCAATGTGAAAAGATAAAAAGAGGAAACTGATTAACGAGTAAAAATTTGACCAGATCTCTGGTTTTTTAAAATTATTCAAGATCTGATTTTTGTTTATTGTGTTAGTAACAAACAAAAAAAATACTAATGAGCAATTGACAATATTTTTTAACTAAGGTTTGATTTTGTGTTTTAGATCGTTCAGGGATAATATTTTGTAAAGGATTTAATTTTGTGTATGCTGTGTAGTGAATTATAGTGATAATTGTGTTTAGCCTTTCTTAGTATACTTCATTAATATTGGTTAGAATTTAACTGTCTTTTTTGACATTCAAAGGTTAATTTCATTATATTTTATCAAGTCTTCAAAAATTAGTGTTTTGGTAATATTTTGGTATATGTTTTAAATTTCTGTTTACTGTGTGGTGATTTAAACTGATAATTATTGTTTAGTTTTCCTTGTATACTCAATTAATAATGATTAAGCTCTAACTGTTTTTTAATCATTTGAGGGTAAATTTCATTATTTTAGTCTCAATTCTTTGGAAAATGAGTGTTTTAATATTTTCATAGGTTTTATTCGAGTGTACTTTTAACTTGTGGGCTATTTATAGACGTGAGGATACATCTCTTTATCAGGATAGGGTGAGAATGTAGGATTTATGCGAAATCTCTTCTTATGCTATAATAATATTCTTTGTTGCTATGCGTAACCAAGCGTTTGTCACTGCGACACTGGAGGGGACGGTCGAAAGAGAGGGTTGAATGATCCCGACTCGACAAAGAGATACGTTTTCTTGTGCCCCACGCGAAAGGCGTGCAGGGTTCTAGGGGAGAGAGAAGTGCAGACCTCCTTGAGGGAGGTTGTGTTGTGGACTCCGTGCGATAGGCACGAGAGAGATTGTATTTTCCAACGGGGTGACTCAAGGCCTGCGTTGCGGTGTATTTGACGGGAGCGAGAAGGCTGCCCAATCTTTTGGTCTGTTGAAGGGAAGCGAAGCATTGCGCTTCCGTGATTATTGTTATATCGTACCGGAGACAGTAAAGTAGGCTCTCCGGAATATCATAATTGCTGTCTACATTAATAAATTAATAGTTGTTGAGTTTTGCAAAGTGTAGCGTATTTATGGCTCAAGTGTGTTATTCTTAGACACCCCCTAGACGCCGCAACGTAGACAGGAAAGTCTACACACTCACACATATATATATATATATAAGGTTTACATAAGGTTCGATTCACAATAATCGAACTTTTAAGTGAATAAATCTAAAGAAGCCGCTTAAGCTATGCTAATTGCGGCATACGCGGTTGGTATAAAAACCAAGCAGCCAGATTAAGGAGACGAAGTGAGAGGAAGTGAAAGGAGGAGTAGTGCTGACGAAATGAAGTATGGAGCTGGAGCTAGGCTTAGAGACTGGTTTAATAATAGTTGAGGTTTGTTAGCAGCCGCTTTAGGCGTTTTAGCTAGGTTGATGATAACCTAAGCGAGTTCGTGTTAGACGAAAGTTATTTAGCGTTCTGTGGCCTACAGTTTACGAGGCAGCACTGCTGGTTGACTTTCAAAGTATCTGTGAGTACTGGAAAGTGCATTTTTCTTGAATGAACAGTTATACAAGTAAATATATTGAATTGTATTTCCCTTGCATGAATGCTATATATATATATCGTACTAGTAGTACGTATGTTTCATGTTGAAAAGCAAAATTTACAAAAAGCATATATTTAAATAAACATTGTTGTTATGTAAGAACTGTGTTTGAATGAAATTATTTAGAGTGCCACTTCAAGATATACATACTCAAAGTTAGGGTAGAAGTTGCATTATTCTTTCTCTCTCTCTCTGTCTATATATATATATATATAATAAATTTTAACCACCTATAATCGCCTGTAATCCGACTTCTCTCTCTCTATGGTAACCTTTCCGTTCTTTACCCCTATCTCATATACTAACCTACCTCGCCAATTTCTGGCAACCCGCTTTACAACTACTTCTATCTGCTCGCGCAGATGAGAGCTGGACGTCGCGCTGTAAAGTCATGCTATTGCTCGAATAAAGTTATATGTTCTTGAATTCGAATCTTATTGTTTTCGGCCACAATGTTTATTTCAAGAGATGACCTGACCATTCTGGACATCTCATTCATATATATATATATATATATATATATATATACAGGGTTTCCAGCGAAGAAGTCCTTGGTTTCAAAATGAAAAATCTCGAAAACCAAGATCTGTAGTAGAATGCAACAAACGGTACTTTTATCGTGAAAGCTGTAAGAATTTTATACACCAATTTTCGAAATAGTTACAATAGCTGCTAAGAGATGGCGCTCTACAACTCGTATCAGCATGCATAAATAAACTCGTACTCTTTGCAAGCAGTCTTTCAATCACTATATCACAATCTTTTCAAAATTTCCACCATTCGCTGTACGGAGGTGGTGCAAACGAACAATAAAATTTGCCATCACGTCCTGTAGTTTCTCGACAGAAATCGATTCAGTGCCCAAAAGATCGCCGACTGAAGCTTGTCCATCGTGGTGGGATGGGTCCTGTAGATAGTATCTTTTAATTTGCTCCACAAAAAATAGTCACAAGGACTGAGGTCCGGCGAATATGGAGACCAATCCATACCTGCGCCAGTAAATTGCAGTAAATTTGCTGACAGTGCCATCTGTTAGCAGCTTTTGTAACCATTTCGAAAATTAGTATATAAAATTCTTACAGCTTTCACGATAAATATACCGTTTGTTGCATTCTTCTACAGATCTTTGTTTTTGAGATTTTTAATTTTGAAATCAGGGACTTCTTCGCTGGTCACCCTGAAAAAAATTCATATGATAAAAAAAATTCAGAACTTTTGAACCATTGGCGAGATTCAGTGAAAATTTGGGGGTTGAATGCAGAGCATGTTGGGATTTTTTTTAACATATGCACTCGTATTCTTGTTGTTGTTCGTTCTTCGTTGAAAATGACGAAAAACAGAGTTTCTGAGAGTATATCCATCGTCAAGGCCGACAATTCGAGCAGTAATAGCCCGATTGCGGCTCAAAGGAAATCATCGGTGTAATATTCATTGAAGGCAAGGTGACTGTTCAACGATGTGCCAATATTTTAAAAAATGATCTCATCCCTATTATCCAAGTGACCCAGATTTTGGGGTTCATGCAGGACGGAGCACGACCCCATCAGACCAATAGAGTGTTTGAAGTTCTGAAGGAGCAATTTGGAGAACGCATTCTGGCTTTGCGGTAACCAGAGGCCTCTGGAATGGGAATCGATGGCCGCCATATTCTCCTGAACTCAACCCTATTGACTCCTTTTTGTGGGGCAATATTAAAGACAAAGTTTACGCAAATAACTCCGAAACCATCGCTGAGATCAAAACAGCCATTTAGATGGTCATGGAAAGCACTGATGTCTCGATACTTCATGGAGTTTTGCAGAATTTTGCTCCTCTTCTGCGCCACATCATAGCCATTGATGGTAAGCATATCGAACATGTCATAAACTAAATATCCGAATTTCTGTAGTTACTTTTCAAATTTAAATAAAAATTTTAAACTCAGTAGTTTTTTTTTTTAATTTGATATTTTATTTCATATAGCACAATAATTGTCACCCTGTGTATATCTATATATATATATAACAATTCCGTAACTGACTGACTCACTGACTGACATACAACGCACAGACCAAACCGCTGGACCTAAAGGGCTGAAATTTTGCATAGCGATTCTTCTTATAGTGTAGGGGTGCACTAAGAAAGATTTTTCAAATATTCTTCATAGATTCTTTTAAATTAAATTTTTAAGCTGTTTTAGTAACTTTCTTTAAGTTTGCACTTAAAATAATAATTTGAGTGTTATGAACTTTATTTCACGAGAAAGATCATAAAAACTCCTTTAAAATGAAATCTTCTCGAATCTTTACTTCCATTTTCTGATTTTCGGTGAATTTTTAAAGATTAAATTTTAGAATTAAATTTATTAAATGTCCATCAAGTGATTTCTTTTTCTGGTACTTTAAATAAATTTGTAGTCACGTCCATAACAATGAAAAAGACAAAAAAAAAATTTTCCTTGCTAATGCAGCAGACGATTGGACATTATCCAAAAAAATATTAAAATGCAGTGAAATATACGTTCCTCAAACTGTACTATATTAACTGTACTATATTCTTTAGTATGTTCTATTAGATTTATTTCGAATATTTTCTTCTACATTATTTTGTCTATAAAAATATTCGTTACGATTTTTTTAAAAATATATTTATACATATTTTTGGCAATAATTGCATACATTTACCGTTGTATTTAATTTGAATGTACTCCTTAGCGAAGTACGGGCTAGTATATATATATATATATTACAAGATTTTCTATATATTTGACAAAATATACCTTCCCATCAGAAAAAGGGGCCTCAGAATGCATTACACGCAAGTTTCCTTTCTTTATAGCGCTATAATAAGCGTTTATTTAGATTCTCTCCTAATTTAGTGGGTCCGTAATTCTGGCCCAGCAAACTTGATGCATAGCACCTCATTACTCTGCACGAATGGCCACATTCTTTTCCCCATTCGAGGAGTAAATATTCATCTCCACTCAGACATCGTTACCTCGCAGCTTTGTGTCTTAAAGATAAATATGGTGGCATTTTTATCGATTTCGGTTTACCTAACCGCGCTCGGGGGTAGGGGTGGGGGTGGGGGGGCTATACCAACAAAATATTATGCTATTTGGTTTTCTATGATGAGTTTAGAGCGATGAATTTTCTTTTAACGCATTGTTTTATTTATACGTCAAATACAGTGCAGTTTAAAATATATATAGTGAGTGGTAATCGTAAACAATATCATGCAAGCGTTTTTTATCGAAGCTTTTGAGATAGTTAAGTATTTTCTGAACATAGAGCGTAATAACGGGAACACTTCGACCTTTTGTTCCTAACCATTCTGATCAAATGAATCTTTTATGGATCGTCTAATTTCTTTCATGCCTACCTACAATGCAAGTAAAAATTTATGGGATTGATAGAGTATGCAATTTTTCATTTTCGTAGTCCTTAATTTTCTTGTATTAGTTAATACAATCGCTATACTCTCAACCAACTAACCAATCAACCAACCTTGCTTGTGTTCATTAACGTGGTATACAATTTTAATTTGACAATGGCGATGAATATATTCGATCTTCATCGCTAGAAATTCTAGTGTTGTGCTATGGGGTCTTTAATTCTCAGTATTTTCTTATTCCGGACAAGCAAATCCTGTGTTATGTTATGGGCATTTGTAAAAAGATATCCAACAAATACAATTCTTTTTAACGTAGGATTACGTTCCTCCATAACGGTCCTCCGGAAAGCAAAATATCAGACGCTAAATTCGTCCGTCGTCGCGTGTTATAATTTTGGCAGCGCGCCAAACCCAGCCTGTATCGGTTGGACAAGCAGTAAACAGTTAAACAGAAAAGTACCAAAATGCGTCAAAAGTTTGACGTACATATGTACATATATGTATATATATATACATACGTACATATATCTGTTTACCGGAGTTAAAGGATACCAAGTCCATTTCTTAAAAGTAGACTGTTTAACTTTATTCCTTCATTTTTAGCACTATTTGCAGTAGAGACAAGCTGTTGCGCGAATGTTTATATAGAAGAGACATTGCCCATTGAAAATGGCACCATGTTCTATCATTGTGTCGCGGTAAAAAGCAGAAAATTGATTTCTTTAATCTCTCCTGTGAAATTTAAACATTGTGACATAATGTTCTATACCTCCGAGGTACAGATGTATAGATACATATATACATAACACATACATACATATATACATACAAAAAGTTAACAAACGATAATTAAACCTACGTTAATAAACCGCGGTAGTTTCGTTAGAAGAGACTACCTGAAATATTTTTACAGAAAGCTTTACTTTCTTTTTTTTTATAAAGAACTTTTAGTTTTGAAATAATATAGACATCAAATACTTAATGTCCTGTAAAAGGTGGTTTACGGATAATTTTATAAAGTTTAAAAACCAGGCTGCTTATTTAAACAGCATGGTTATGTAAAACACAGAATTAAAAATCAGCACTCTTTATTCCATAATTACAAAAGTTCTGAGTGTAAAAATCTTCTCACGTTAACTCTGGAATTGTAAATTTGTCTATGAGCTCTAGTGCCTTAACTAACTATATAAATTTAAACCAAAGATTCATGGGAAATTCGTAACCGACTAAAGGACTTTACATTTTTTTTCGGTAACTTCAGCAGGCTTAAAAAAATTAAGTAACTGAAACCCGCAAATTTACACGAGCACTTATTTTTTCCATGATGCCATTAAATAACACAACATTCTGGTTATGACTCTCTTTATGAAGCGACAAAAATTTTATCAGGTGACAAAAATTCTGACAAAAATTTTATCAGGTGTATGGTTTGATATAAACTATTTTTTAATTCTTTAGGATAATTAAGACTAACGCGTAAGATTGAAAATAAACCCAATGAAAACATTTTTCTTGAAATATGTAAGAAAATTAAGATCTGGTAATGAAAATGATGCTTATAAAGAGACTTCAATGTGGATCCAGTGAAACATTTAAAACTCACTAAAAATTTCTTATTATCTAAATGCCCATATGAATGATCATGGGGACGCGGTGGCCCGGTTGGCAATTGTGTCGAGCCGGTGATTTGAGGGTTGCGGGTTTGATGCCGGTCGATGACAAAATCCATCGCCGTGTTCACAAATGGTAGCCGGTGCACGAAAATCCTTCGTGGCTGCAATGTACTCCAAGTTATCAAATTTACCTCTGGAGGTGCGGGGTCAAGTTTTCCGGTCTCGTCACTTGACTCGGTTTTAAATTACGGGACCGGCTTGTAGGGTGTCATGCTGGTCACCTATACGGTGTCCCTTAAATGAATGGCCAGCAGTCTCGTCCTTTACCGTGAACAAATGACGTCATAGCCAATCTTCCGGGCATTTGTAATAAATACATAAATGACTATAAATGATCATGCAGTTGATATAATTCTAATTCCTTGTAATGCACCAGTACTCAAAGATGTATTCCAATAGTCTATTTAAATAAAGAAAATTAAAATAACAACTTAGAAAGAATTAAAATTTAACATTAATGCCGTGTTATAGCATAAAAAGCCGCACTATAATTTTGCCAAATATATCAATCTTTTTTATTATTTTCAATAGCAATTGCTATAGAAACGTGTAAACATCCTCTATGTAAGCATAAAATCCCAAAGTTCATATTTTATTACCCACTTATATGTTTTAAACGTGTTGAGTTATTATTTATACATTGAGCAAATTCAAGCCGAAAATGAGTATTAGATTTATAAATTATTACACCTTATGTTACTCTTTAATGAAATTACCTTTCTCACATCGAGGCCGTTTGTTTTTACCTATTAAATGAAACTTTTTAAGGAAGTGCAAGAAATTGCAAATGGCTTTCAAGTGATTTCCTGAAATATGAGGTCATAGAAAAAGATAAATCAACGATACTCTTTTCTTAAAAGTGGCAAAATTTATACATTGATATGATTAAATGCATAAACTAAGTCGACAAGCCCGATAGGGAATACGACAAAATGTCGAACTGTCGTCCGATGATAATAATATTCCAATTTATGTAATGCATATATTTATACATACAGTTTCCGTACAGATATTCAAATACATATACGCACATTATACCTCATGTAAATTTATATTACATTCCTGTCATAAACCAATACCTATTTAGGTATTGGTAGAAGAAAATACATGTTGTATTGCAAATAGTAATAATTAGAAGATGAAAAGAACTTTTTATATACCATGTTTTTAAATTTTCTGTTGAAACATATAAACTTGACAATTCTATGTAGTAATAAATACTACTTAAAATTTTTTGATGAATTATCCCATCAACTTGAAAGAAAATGAAGTTAATTGGAAGTTAACTTGCGTTTAACTTTTCGTTCCTCTCCCGGCCGACAGATGGCTGCACCAGTCTACAAAACAAAATTATCTGAAAATAACTTAAAAGGATTTTAATTCTGCTTAAAGATGGCTAAAAGTAAAAAAATAATGCATTGTCATCGTTTTTCTGAGCTATTCTAAAAGTTTCAAATGTCTAGCTAGTCGGTAAGTTAGTTAACAATCGATTGCAAGATTTGTACGGAACACACACACAAACAAACAAACAAACAAGAAAGCGAGTTAATTAAAACATGGTAAAAATATGAATGAATAGTGCGTAGGAGAAATAATATAAATTTATATAATGTATAATGTACGTATATGTATCCGGCTATCTGTACGGTAATTGTAGATACTTATTCATAGAAAATAATAAAACTGCACTATCGTTGAATCACTTTTGAACTTTTCAATGAAAGATTGCGTTGTTGCAACAAATCCTCATACTGAAAAACAGACAATTATAATTAGTAAAATGTAAATTATTCAACAGGAAAAGGCTTTTTTCTGTTGAATACTTTGCATTTTACTAAGTATAATTGTAGGTATGAATATATGAATTATATAAACTAGAATATTACTTGTATTATCATGTTACAGGTGGCTAGTTTACGGTATGCCCTATCGGGCGGGTTGGCTTAATTTATGCTTATACAATGATAGATAAAAAACTTGTACATTCTCATTAAATTTCAAATATATGTTTGATGCCTCTCGTTTTAATACATGCGATGATTAATAATACTATATATTACACAAGCAAATCATACTATACATGCATAACCTATTTGAATTTCCTCTGAATGAAATAAAAGCCATAGAATACTTCCAGTAGTTATCTCAAAAGAAATAAATCAACAATTAATTAACTAAACTTTCTTTTACTTCGCATTCCTGGAATGTTACTAGAGAAGCCAACATGTCCCATTCCCTGAATAAGAGCAACTATTAGAAGAAAAAGCTTTCTATTACACCCTACAGAGAATCATTTTGCTTTTTCCTAATATAACCTTTTTCTCTAACATTGTAGCGATACTTCGGGTGTAATGACTCCATAATTAAATTTTTGTTCATTTCTTTTTACCCGGAAAGAGGAAAATATACTTCAGTAGGCTTATTAATTTTGACTTCTCCACATCCACCTGCAAACTGGTTCATTTTTTTATTCATCTAAAATATTTTATAATTCGTCATTAAAAGGTGATGTTATTTTTTTCAGTTGAATATTGTCGGGTTACATGAGGGAAAGAAATGAATGTTCAAAGCATAAACTGAAACTTAATTTTTTATATCAGTTTTGTCTTTTCCTTTAACGTTTAACTTTAAAACCTGAAGCGGTTGTTAATTGTGTCATTATTGTGGAATTAAAGAGAGTTTAAAATCAAGATGTAAAATAATCATAAGAATTACTTAAAAATAACCCTTAGTACAACGGGAAACGTTATTTCTCTACATTAAAAGCTCTTAAATTTAGAAAATGGGCAGATATAAGGCAGGGAATCACCTAATATCGCAGATCTCCGATTCCCGTTTTAAACTATAGAAAATTTTCCCATCACAGATTAGTTTTAATTCACATACTGGTAATGCCTATTTTTTAATCCAGTTTTCTCCATTTGAAAATGGATCTTTACCTTTCAATGCACGTGCTTTTCAAAAACTTTTTATTTTTAAAAAATCAGTTTAAAATTTGTAGTGATAAATATCAACAGCTCAATTTCTCTTAAGAAAACTATTTCATCTAAATTTATAATTTAAAAAATTAAACGCTCTTTAAACTTTTCTTTCCTTCACGATGGAAAGAAAACAGAATTAAAAATATGTAAGTATTGAAAACCCCATTCCTGAACACGGTGGTTTAAGTTTTGCAATGTTTACTAATGCGGCACTTTAAGATATGTTGTTAAAGACATGGGATAATATACAGTAAAAAATAAATAAAATGTTTGAATAATAGCCTTAAATTATCTTCACTTTTTCTCTCCAACTTATGTGTCAGATCAATACCAAAAGAATAAATGAATTCCCTTTTACATTACTGTTCTGAGATACAGCTTATTCACTATCATTTTGGGTGTAATTTATTCTTCAAGAAAATCCCGTAACATTTCTGTAAAAAATGTATAACTACACTACACCTCTAATATACCCGTCTTCTCAAATTCTTGCACTATACACTTATGTATCTTACAGAATCAATTTCCATCATAAAAAATTATGTAGACACCGAAAATAAACCATTCCATTATCAACACTGAAATAGGGTCATTTGATGTTTCATATCATTGTACCACTGTATGTAAAAAGAAATAAATCTGCATATTTAAGTTTCTAAGCTGATTCTTTGGGCCCCCCGTGACAGAATATATACATATATATACATACTTCATATGCATCCATTAAATTTGAATGTTAAAAATACCAAACAGTAGCCTTAATATTTCAATTCAATTTGATGTACAACTGTACAGTAGTCATATTGAAAATAGTCCATCATTAAAATTTAAATACATTATCTTACACACACACACACACACATATATATATATATATATATATATATATATATATATATATATATATATATATACACTTCAGAAATTATTCAACCACTCGAACTCAGTGTGAAAGTTTACTAGCCTAAGTTAGGTAACGTCAATATGAACATAAGAAATAGAGAAAATTTTATCTTATTTAGTCTAAAGAATCATTGATTAAGCTCGTTTCCAATTTCAAAAGCAATTCAGCTTTCTTACTCAGACGCAGACTGGGACAACGCCGACATAGGAAGCCAAAGTAAAAAAAAAAATGACCTATGATAAAGTCACCAATCCACTACAGTGAAACCTAAGAGTGTGCAGTCACCAGCATCAAAACCTGAAAATAATAGAAACTATTGTAGTACAGAAAATATGAGGAACGTAGAAAGGGCCGGAGAGTATCAGACAGAATCTGAAAAGGAGATGGAAAATTAGCAAAAAAAAAAGTATTCCAAGCTCCATTAATATAATGGACAGAACTTTTAGAGAAAACATACGTTTTCGTTATTAAATTTTATAACGATACACAATTTTACTACATTTACTCTTTAGAAATTCGTTAAAATATAGTTTTCAATTAATTTTTCAATATACTTTATATCAACTTTTGCATTTTGTGTGTGGTGTGTGGGAGGAGAGGGGGCGGGGGATTCTGATTATTTCCGCAACTTACCTCAGTAATTTATTGCTTGAATCAGCGTTCCCGTATTCCAACTATCGGAACAGCAATCTGAAAAATAACCGCCTCTTATTCTCCTTTACGCCAGGGAATATTTTCCTTTCCCTAAACGTAATTTTACTTTCTTCGCGGCATAACTTCAGCTGTAATGACTCCATAACTTAATTCTCGTTCATTCCTTCCTTATCTGGAGAAAAATGGAGTACTCTTCGGTTGACCACTTTCTTCTTTTTTTCTTCTCCTCTCTCGGTTCCTCCGAGTGTGCATTTCTGCGTGTCTGCGAAGTTAATAACATCGGTAATAAGAGAGCTAATAACAAATTTCGCAGGTACGCAGAAAAGCACTACCGTAAATGAACCGGGGCCCGGGCTTACAAAAGCTGTTAAAAGCGTTAACTGTATATTTAAGAATTAAGGCAAAACGTGCTTCTTTCGCCGAATTAGTTCCCATTTGTTGCTTCTGCCATGAGATTATTTTATCTTTGCGTTAGTCTGGGACAATGCTTCCGAGAGTGAACTAAGGAATTAGAAAACTGAAGGATATATTTCTGTAAATATTTACATCCAGCCACATTTTTATCCACTGTTCAGTTTTGTTACCTGACAAATATTTGATTAAGCTTTTATACTATACTAGCTGAATACCCGTGCCTCGATACGGAGTATATTCAAATTAAATACAACGATCAATGTATGCAATTAATACAAAAACAAATAAATAAATATATATATTTATAATAAATACGACGATCAAAGTATACAATTGATGTAAAAAAAAGTATTTTATAAAAAAAATCGTAAGGGATATTTTTATAGACAAAATAATGTAGAAGAAAATATTCAAATTAAATGTAATAGGACATACGAAAAACTATAGTATAGTTAGTATAGGGCAGTTTGAGTTGTTTTTAAATATTTTTTCGATAATGTCCAATCGTCTGCCGCATTAGCAAGGGAAAAATATTTTTTTGTCTATTTGGTTGTTATACACGTGACGATAAATTTACTTAAAGTACCAGAAAAAGAAATCACGTGATCGGCATTTAATAAATTAAATTCTAAAAATTAATCTTTAAAAATTCACCAAAAATCAGAAAAAGGAGGTAAAGATTCGAAAAAGATTTCATTTTAAAGGACTTTTTATGATCTTTCTCGAGATATTAATTTTATAACCCTCAAATTATGATTTTAAATGCAAACTTAAAAAAAGTTACTAAAACAGCTTAAAAATTTAATTTTAAAAAATCTAAGGAGAATTTTTCAAAAATCTTTCTTAGTGAACCCCTACATTATAAGAAAAATCGCCCTGCAAAATGTCAGCCCTTTAGGTCCAGCGGTTTGGTCTGTGCGTTGTATCTCAGTCAGTGAGTCAGTCAGTTACACAACTGTTTTATATATATAGACTAGCTGAAAACCCGCACTTCGCTACGGTGTACATTCAAATTAAATACAACGGTCAATCTATGCAAGTAATGCCAAAATAAATAAATATATACATATATTTATAATACATAAGACGAACAATATATAGAATTGATGTAGAAAAAAAAAATATATATATATATATAAAAAAATCGTAAAGGATATTTTTATAGACAAAATAATGTCCAATTATCTGCCGCATTAGCAATAAAAAAATATTTTTTGTCTATTTAGTTCTTATGCACGTGACGATAAATTTATTTAAAGTACCAGAAAAAGAAATCACGTGATCGGCATTTAATAAATTAAATTCCAACAATTAATCTGTAAAAATTCGCCAAAAATCAGAAAATGGAGGTAAAGATTCGAAAAAGATTTCATTTTAAAGGAATTTTTATGGTTTCTCTCGTGATATAAATTTTATAACCCTCCAAATATTAGTTTAAATGCAAACTTAAAAAAAAGTTACGAAAACAGCTTAAAAATTTTATTCAAAAAAATCTAAGAAGAATTTTTCAAAAATCTTTCTTAGTGCACCCCTATACTATAAGAAGAATCTCCATGCAAATTTCAGCCCTTCAGGTCCAGCGGTTTGGTCTGTGCGTTGTATGTCAGTCAGTCAGTCAGTCAGTTGCGGAATTGTTTTATATACATACTAGCTGAAAACCCGCGCTTCGCTACGGAGTACATTCAAATTAAATACAACGGTCAACGTATGCATTTTATGCCAAAAAATAAATATATATATTTATAATAAATGCGATGATCAATGTATATAATTGATGTAAAATATATATCTATATATATATATATATATATTTATAAAAAAATCGTAAGGGATATGCATTTTTTTGGATAATATCCAATCGTCTGCTGCATTAGAAAGAGAAAAAAATATTTTGTTGTCTATTTAGTTGTTACGCACGTGACGATAAATTTATTGAAAGTACCAGAAAAAGAAATCACGTGATCAGCATTTAATAAATTAAATTCTAAAAATTAGTCTTTAAAAATTCACCAAAAATCAAGAAATGGAGGTAAGAATTCGAAAAAAATTTCATTTTGAAGGAATTTTCATGATCTTTCTCGTGATATAAATTTTATAACCCTCAATGTATTATTTTAAATGCAAACGTAAAAACAGTTTAAAAAACAGCTTAAAAATTTAATTTAAAAAAATCTAAGAATAATTTTTGAAAAATCTTTCTTAGTGCACCCCTATACTATTAGAAGAATCGCCATGCAAAATTTCAGCCCTTTAGGTCCAGCGGTTTTGTCTGTGCGTTGTATGTCAGTCAGTCAGTTAGTCAGTGAATGAATGAGTCAGTTACGGAACTGTTTTATATATATAGATAGATTATAACCTAGAAGCCTATCAAATGTGTCTTTATGCATATTAACTAATTTTATGCAAACTGGATTATTTTTTAAATAAACATTAAATAAAAAAAACATTAACTTAAATAAACATTAAATTAAATAAAAGCCATGCGAAAAAGTTTTCCGGGAATTATGACAAAATTTAGAGGATGTTAAACTGATTTCGGTAATGGTTAAGTCATTTGTTATTTATTGATTTATTCGGGTGCGTTTGGTAAATTGAAATTGAAATGTAGAGGTAAATGTAGAAATGTAGCCTGTCCAAGACTTCGGCTAACTTAAAATGACCAAATACAAAGTTAAGCATTTATAATTATCAGAATTTCAGAAATGGGTTTGAGAAAATTTGATTGAAGATACTTGTTAATAATTATTGTTATGGCCGCGATTATAGAATATCAGCACATTGCATTAAAGATAAAAGAATAAAACAAGAATTCACTTACCACACTTTCTGAATAAATGACATTTAATTTCATACATAAACTAGGAGAGTACAAAATTGATTTACACGCGGGCATCACATCTTTCCTCAAAGGGCCAGGAAACATCAGGATGTCTAGAATTTATTAACATCTACGTTAATTCTCCATTTGTAGAAACCTGTCTAACAAATGCGCAGGAAATTAGCTTACAGAAGATCGATTTATTTCTTGATAAAATTTTTCGTAGTTTTATTATATTCCCTTTGTGCTACACGTGTAGCCACGTGCTTCAGAACCCCCTTCTCTACCAGTAGATCGATGGACTCACCGAAGAAAATTCAAAGACTGACACAACATATAGTTCTTGAACCAGAAACTCAAAAATCGCCACACCTTTTCTGTTGCCATCGCCTTTATCCAAACCCTGTAGTCGGAGAATGTCCGTGTGCGCGCATTCACTGCCGCGCCACCGCTCTGAATCGAACGAGCAGGAGAAAAGTTGGGTGCAAACCAGTTCCGGCTAGTTTTAAATCGAGGTTTTCATAACAATAGTCAACTTCACAAAAGACCAGGATTATCTTATAATTCTGATGCATACGTCACATACTCTTACAGAAAAGTCATCTGTAAGATTTCTATATTTTCGTATATTATATTCAAAATTTTTTGCTGCTGCGAAAGGAGTAATATTTAAAGAGTAGTACTTGAAATATTAAATGAAAGATTCGCTAATTATTATTTAACTATTGCATTAATTTTTGGTCGTTTGATTGGTTTTTGGATCACTTCCGGCCTGTTTTGGTAAACACACTGCCAGTTCTGAGTAATTGTTTTTTTTTTTCTTTTTCAAGTCTCAAAAGCTGTGGATGTTATAATATGGATTTATAACATATAGGCAGGCAACAAATGCTCCACCCAGACATTAACACGACACTACTCTTATATGTGTTTAAAGACAACTAAAACGGATCTTTACTCAAAACCTGATTAACACACAGGTGCCATCTGCAGAGAAAATTTCATAACAGCTGGACGAACTGCTATTGAATTATAATGCATAAAGATTGCTTCACTCAATATTTTTTGGAAATTTCACTTTATACTTGTGCGTATTTGTGTATAAAAATTATAAATGCATTAAAGACTCTTTGGATTGCCTTTCTGTATAACTTAAGACAGATCATCCAACTACGAGGATCTTAAAGAAATTAATATCCGCTAGCACATCACACTTTCACAAATGAATCAATTGAGTCTAGTTCAAGACCAACCATAATCAGTCACTTGTTTGTTAAATTCAATACACACTTCAACACATATTTTTTAAGAGAGTGTACCTGACTTATAATAAATAATTCAAAATTTTACAACATACTTGTATAATCGGTATCACTTTTTTCCAAGTTTTTATTAACTCGCTTTCTTGTTTGTTTGTTTGTTTGTGTGTTTGTCCAGTACAAATCTTGCAATCGATTTTTAACTAACTTCCCGACTACCTAGACATTTGAAACTTTTAGAATATCTCAGAACATGATGACAATGCATCCTTTTGATACTTTTAGCCATCTTTAAGCAGGTTTGAATTCATTTTCAGTTAATTTTGTTTTGTAGACTGGTGCAGCCATCTATCGCCCGGGACGGCAATGAAAAGTTAAACGGAAGTTAACTTCCAATTAACTTCATTTCCTTTCAAGTTGGTGGGATAATTCATCAAAAAAATTTTTGAAAGTATTTATCAATACATAGAATTGTCAAGTTTATATGATTCAACAGAAAATTTTAAAAACATGGTACATAAAAAGTTCTTTTTGTCTTGTAATTATTTTTCAGTATCAAAATCAAAGGTACCATCCAAGAGACTGAAAAAATAAGATGGTATCATAGGACTGAAGTCATTGCTAAAGTCATTGTCTGTTTATGCCCAAAATTTTCCCAATAATTGCTGATGTACCAGAATGCAATACTTCGAGATATTTTAGAGGTGAATTCAAATCTACTGGAGAACCTTACAGTGTAGTGACGTGAGATCGACGTCAACGACAGTGGCAAACTCAAAAGTTCAAAATAATTTGTTGTAACTGTTAACCGTGAAGTTTTACGCCATATACTGCCCAACTCAAACCCCTTCATGAACTTTTTGGGACAAAAAATCCTTTCATTAAGGAGAGCCAAAAATAGCAGATATTGCCTTTCTGAGTGGGCCGAGGTGAAGGCGTATGACTGTGAAATAAAAGAACTTTGTTACATGGAACAATTGTCCATTAAGGCTGGATGGAAAGGAGTAAAAATTAAATTTAAAGTTTTATTCATAATTATTTTTCATTATTCTTTAACGAATAAACAGGTGCTTCTCTCCGAAAAAAATTAAGAAAAATCGTTCCATATAAATCCTCTAATATTTTCTTTTTTATTATTGATAAGAGTATATTCACAATATCTGCTGAACCTGCGTTATCTTTTTACCATGTTTTTATTAACTTGCTTTCTTGTTTGTTTGTGTGTGTGTTTGTCCAGTACAAATCTTGCAATCGATTTTTAACTAACTTCCCGATTAGCTGGACATTTGAAACTTTTAGAATAGCTCAGAACACGATGACAATGCATTCTTTTGATAGTTTTAGCCATCTTTAAACAGAATTAAATTCATTTTCCGTTAATTTTGTTTTGTAGACTGGTGCAGGCATCTATCGACCGGGACGACAACGAAAAGTTAAACACAAGTTAACTTCCAATTAACTTCATTTCTGTCAAACTGAGGGGATAATTCATCAAGAAAATTTTTTAAAAGTATTTATTAATACATAGAATTGTCAAGTTTATAGAATTAAACAGAAAATTTAAAAATATGGTATATAAAAAGTTCTTTTTAGCTTGTAAATGTCCAAGTATAAGAGTACAATCTGAAGAAGTAGCCTTCTGTTATATTCAGTTCGCCAAGGGAACAGTTTACTTTCCCGTCGCGTATATATTTTTTTCCTCCATCTTAGAAACTGAACTTGAGCTATAACGGCTTCATAACTTAATTTCGTTTATTTCTTTTTATCACCAAAGAAGGTAAATTTGGGTTATCGCCTTTCTTGTGCTTTTCTTCAGTTATTGAAACAATAAATGAGTACATTTTTGTATGCAATATGTTGTAGGCACAAAAATTTAATTGTAGTTTACACTTAAACAATTTTTCTTCAATAAGAAAGTATTAAATTAATGTACCGATATTTAGTTACCAAAAGTTGGAAAACTTATTAAAACACGTTTGGCTTTGAGTGAAACCTTATTCTTTGGAGCCCCTTTCCTTATAATTTGGCAGTATTGCAATAACGGCAGAAGTTGAGGTCATAAATTTGATAACAATGTTACGAACAGATACTGCGGAAAGAAAATTACAAAAACGTAAGAAATTATGTACTTAGCAAACTGTACATTATTTTCCTGAAATGTGGAATGATGTTCCAGAAGTCTGAAATGTAGTTTTACTAACATTATTCGAAAATAGAAATTCATCAATCTTTACAGACAGATATGATGTTGTTGTTGTGGCTTATGCCCCATAACCGACAATATATTATATCAATTCCATAAAGGCTATTGGGCAGATTGGTGTGGCTCCGGTTTTGAATAGCACCATAAGGGTCGGAGTCCGACTTGGCTAAAGGACCGGTCCTGTAATTTTGAACCGAGTCAAAGGAAGAGACCGGTACACTTGACCCCGCACCTCCAGAGGTAAATTTGGGGAACTTGGAAGACATTTCAGCCCCTACAGATTTTTCTTGCACCATCCTCCATTATCGTACACGGCGGTGGATTTGTCAGCGATCAGCATCGAACCAGAGACGTTCAGATCACTGGCTCGCAGGCTTTTCCAACTAGGCCACCGCGCCCTATAGACAGATATTGTAGAATATGGTAAAAAAAATTATAAAAAACTATAAAAACGTAATGTTTTCTGTTACTAAAACACCTTTGAACTATAAATTATCTCTTACAAGTAAAACACTTCCTTATGTTACAATACATAAAGCGACTATTTTTGTTAGCTTCCAATGAATTCTAATTACCTTCAGATGATGTGGATCTCATTTTACATATCCGGTTTTTTTTAAATACTTTGACTTCATAAAATTAAACTAGATTCTGCGTGACTTATGCCCCCGGGGATGGAACATTGCAGACCAGGTGCATAGAACTGCATAGGACTGAGGCATGTGACTCCGGCTTTTAATGGCACCACAAGGATCGGAGTCCGACATGACCATATGCCACCATAATTTGGACCGATCACCCCTGGGACGACATCTGGGGGGTTCATACCTTCCTCACCCACTGACCCAGGTCCATAGGCGTCGGGGGTAGGGCATGGGTCCCTCCCCCCAATTTAACTTAAAATAAATTAAAACATTAATAGAAGTTCAGTTAATATCGGGAAATTGTAGAAAACTTTTAATAAAGATGGTTTTTTCCAGCTTTTTCAAACTGTGAAACTGAAGATTCCGATTATGTCTTTAGCCTTAAAATAGTTTTTATCAATGATATGATCCATAACAAAAATTCAATGCTATTTCTTTTCTCATTTTATTTATATTATATTTATTTTTAGCATTGTATAAGTTTTGAATACTACTCAAACATCAATTCTATTGTTATTGAATTTTTAAAAAAATCATAATAATTCATATTTGAAGGACCGTCCGGCAGTCAATGCGCTGAGAAGGGCCCGAACTGAATTCAATTCATGTTTCCCCCCTCCCCCCCCAAAAAAAAAAAGTTCGAAGCATGCTACGCCCAGTTCTAACATGCCCATATCTGGCCTAGACACGAAGATATTCAATGGGGTTTATCGGGCGAACGTGCTACCAATATGCTACCTCGATCCCAATTAGATACTGAAATCTAGGAGTACAAAATCAAAATTAGTGCGTTGAAATAGGGAAAAAAATGTTCGAACGAATGCTAATGACAGTGACCGCAGAGACCACTCTTCTGTCTTGACTTTTTTTTCCAACGCGGAGGCACTTGTCGCCAAACATTCGCCTATACTACACCGGAATTTTACTGCCCATTTTATTGTGGGGGCACCATATAGGCGGACAACATTACTCCCTATGAAGGGACGACACGAAAGGAGGCATTTTTCGTGGCGCAACGTCAGGATTCGATCCGAGCACCCTCAGCACCGAAAACCAGCGCGCTGTACCACTGGGCCGCCACAAATCCTGTCTTGACTGTATTCGACCATAATGACTACAATTGCAAGTTCTTAACTTGCCACCAAGAGTAAGATCACTTTCTTCCTATAAAGTCATATAGAAAAGGTTAAAAGATTTGTTGACAAAAAAACAGACTTAAAATAAAGGGATTCATGCAACAAGTTGTGGTCATTCATGCTGGTTTTTTTTCATTCTTGTGATTCAAAATATGCAAAAATATATTTCAGGTAGCCTCTTCTAACGAAACTACCGAGGGTTATTAACGTAGGATTACTTATCGTTGCTTACCACTTATTTTTTACAATAAAATTCCTACATACGAAGAGAAGGATGAGTGATAACCCTATGTAGAATAGGTCGATGGTAAGAAAAATACGTTATATATGTGAACTCCGCAACTCTTGATTTATAACTCGCGACGATGGTTTTAGCGTCATAAGTTTAGGCTGCTATGTTAAGGCTGCTATGTACTAAGAAAAAAAATCGTATTTCCCTTTTACTCTTCTTGCAGACTCTTGTGGTGGGAGGAGTCCAGTTGACAGTTCGAGAATTCCACCCCCCTTAGGATTGACATTTTGAGGGATTGTAATGGCTCTCTCTCTATAGGGGTGTTAAGTGCTTCTCTATAGGGGGGTTAAGTGGGCCCCAAATTTTTTATATAAAATATATTTTTCTCAACTATTTGCAGGTACATAAATGCTGATAATCAAATAAAATTGGTATTTTCAGATAGCCTGAACTTTTCTGAAAAGCGCTACAGAATTCATTTTATAAATTTCATCCACCGAAGGAATTTATGAGCTTTTAAATCACACTGTACAAGATTTTCCCCCGAATAATTTAAATTTTAAAATACTAATTTCATTTTTTTAAACGAAAAATGTACACAAATGTAAAATTTCTTTCTCTGTGACGGAGTGCAATTTTTTTAAAAAAATCTTTGAATCCAAGTCGGCAATCCGTGGACAAATTTTCTCCATAGGTTAACATTGAGGTGAGGGAATCCAATAGGTTTAGTACACAGCAGCCTTAAATTAAGTAAGGAAATATTTAATGCTTTTCGTACAGGATAAATTGATTCTGTTGTCTAAAATGAAAACTTATTTTAAACAATTTACCTTTCAAACATCCATACTTTTCGTTTTCCATTTTTATGTTTACATTAAAAATCATTATGCAAATAAAAGCCCTCATTTTATCATTTACATGGTTTTTTAGCTTTCTAAATAATTTAATAAAAGCGTCAGTTAAAGCAAGTCTAGTACAATAAAACATCTCTAAGTTCTACCTTTAATACTATTTTTATACCAAGAATGGTTGAATCAGCGTTCTTCTCCTTTAAGCGTAGGGGCGAAAATCTGAAGAAATATCTTTCTATTACTGCGTCACAGGGGAACATTTTGCTTCCCTGAAATGTAATTTGGTATATTTTTGGGGCAGCGTAACTTCGGCTATGACTCCACATAATTCAGTTCTCGCTCATTCTTTGCGGCAGGTGAAAAATGGAACACATTATCGCATTATTTTTTCTCTTGGTTATTTCGGCAGCTAAACGTGTCGTACATAAGCACATATATGTTCTTAACATCATTAATTAGAATAAATACTGATAACAAGATTTGATGAGACGTGAGTGTTTTTGTTATTTTATTCCTGGAACAATAAAAATCTCTTCAAATATTAAAATCTCTATTGAACGTATTGCAATGTGCAAAAAAAAAAGGTTTGATGACGCACTGAATTTATGATACTATCCACTGACAAATTTATCTAGTAAGTCTTATAACATATTAAAAAATTAGCATTAGACTTAAAAAAAGAAAGATATCTCTAACTTATAAACATTATAGTAAAATTGTGTAAGGTTTACATAAGGTTCGATTCCCAATAATCGAACTTTTAAGTGAATAAATCTAAAGAAGCCGCTTAAGATATGCTAATTGCGGCATACGCGGTTGGTATAAATACCAAGCATCTAGATTAAAAATTTTAAAAAAACGAAGTGAGAGGAAGTGAAAGGAGGAGTAGAGCTGACGAAACGAAGTATCGAGCTGTAGCTAGGCTTAGAGTCTGGTTTAATAATAGTTGAGTTTTGCGAGCAGCCTCTCGAGGCATAACTAGGTTGCTTCAAACCTACACGAGTTCTTGCTAGGCCCAAAGTTTATGTAGCAGCATTGCTGGTGGACTTTCCGAAGTATTTGTGAGTATCTCAAGTTGTATTTTTATTGCATGAATAGTTATACCAGAAAATATATTGCATTGTATTTCCCTGGCATAAATATTATATATCTCGTACTAGTAGTACATATGATTATGTTGAAAAGCAAAGTTATATGTGCAAATGCTTGAATAAACATTGTTGTTATGTAAGAACTGTGTTTGAATGAAATTATTTAGAGTGTCACTTCAAGATATACATACCCAAAGTTAGGGTAAAAGTTGATGTTCTCTATAACTAAACGCATGACTAAATACCTAAACTGACTAGGTGATTCAATTTTAATGCTTTCATCCATGTCATTTTTTAAGCTAAATACGAGCTATGCGTTGCCATTTTTTATAAACAGAGCCAACGATGGGCAGAATAAGTCTTCAGTTTTCTCGTAAAATCTATTGATCACACCTACAATCATAATTTTAGAATTAACAGTAAAAAATGTCATTCAATCTCTTAAATAATGCTCAATAAATGCTCTTAAAAGTCTAGCGAACAGCTTTAATAACAAATTAAGCATAACCATTATAGTTATAAAAAATAAATAATAAATATAGGCCAAGTTTCGTTATACCCAGCAAATTTAGGAATGAGAGGTACCCTGAAAAGGGTAATGTTCAGCTAATAGGTCATTCATTACAAACGTTATGAATCTACAACAATAATAATCAAAAAAATTGGTTAGCTTGAAAGAAATTAAAATGATGATCTCACTAGGAAAAAGCTCAAGAAATTAGGAAAGTGGGAGTTATTTTTCAGATTACTGTGGTGCGTCTCACAGTATCGCACTTTCTTGCTTTGTTGGATTTATCCATCTTTTCTACTCTTTTATCCACCATATTTCCACGCTATATTTTTATTCCCAATGGCACAGATTAAAAGACAACTACAGCCAGAAAAATGCACACTAAAAGAGAAACGAAAAAAGCTGCAGCAGCAAATAGTCTATGAATCCAGAAGTCCCCTGGCCTCTCAGTTACGGTCCACAAGAGAACGTTTAGTCAATGCAGGGCAATGAAACAAATGTTCACAGTTCATGACCCGTCCCAAATCATAGAGTCTGCAGAAAGGACTAGAATCAATGTTGAAGCGGTGTAAATGTTGGAGGACATAATCATGGCCAGTGGCTAGCCTAAACTCGGCCACCATTTTATGTCTGGTCCATTTTAGAGACACCAAATAAGCCACCCTATATTGCTTTGCCTATTTGTTCGTTATTGAGATGCATTCCTTTAATTGGTTATGATACCTACATTTTTGTTAACCTCCTATATAAACTCACTTCTTTTTGGCACACATTGAAGTCCAGAAAAGTTTTTAAAAGTTCAGTTATCTGCTTATTCCCTTACTTATTTAAAAGTATTTACTGGTACTTCAGAGTTCGCCCAAGAGACAACCACAACTGCAACTCCCCATCCTGGTGAACTATTAGCTTGAATCTCCATGCCAATCTCACTTTTTGTTGTAGGATATAAGAAACTAGGTGATTTTTTTTTCAGAATGAGATAATATAACACAATTCTTTTCTATTTCAATGCATGCAAATCTGTTCATACAAAAATTAGCTTAATCTATATATATAAAACAGTTCCGTAACTGACTGACTGATTCATTGACTGACAGATAACGCACAGACCAAACCACTGGACCTAAAATGCTGAAATTTTGCGTGGCGATTCTTAGAGTGTAGGGGTGCACTAAGAAAGATTTTTGAAAAATTCTTAGATTTTTTTAAACTAAATTTTTAAGCTATTTTTTATAAGAATTTTTAAAGTTTGCATTTAAAATAATAATTTGAGGGTTATAAAATTTATATCACAAGAGAGATCATAAAAATTCCTTTAAAATGAAATCTCTTTCAAATCTTTTCTTCCTTTTTCTGATTTTTGGGGAGTTTTTAAAGATTCATTTTTAGAATTTAATTTATTAAATGCTGATCACGTGGTTTCTTTTCTTTTCAGGACACTTCAAATTAATTTTGCGTCACGCGCATAACAACGGAATAAATTGACAAAATAATATTAAAATATGGTAAAATACAAATTTTAACCACTAGACTAATTGAGTTGGAAGTTTTTTAAGAATTTAATTCAAAATAGCATGCTTTATGGATATTAAACATACAAATTAATTGCTTACATTGACTATTGTATTTAATTTGAATATTTTCTTCTACATTATTTTGTCTATAAAAATATTCATTACGATTTTTTTATAAATATATTTATTTATCTTTTGTATTAATTAATTGCATACATTGACCGTGGTATTTAATTTGAATGTACTACGCAGCGAAGCACGAGTATTCAGCTTGTATCTTTTATAAATTCAGAAAACAATGTTCAATATCTGAACGTATCCAGAAGAGTGACTTTAAATTATTCGTCACATGAAAACGTTTTGCTTCGATCAATGTGTTTAAAAATACAAAAACCCATTTGTCTTCGAAAGTGTCCCTTTTACTTTTCTCTTAAATTAGCATTAGTCTAAAATTCAAACAAAGACACGGTTCAACTAATGGACAAAAGTTATATACGGCTATTAGCCGCAAAATAGCATTTAAAGCCTCACTTTTCTAAAAACTGTTTTTAGAGACAACGAGTAAAAGGATATTTTCCGAAACGAAAAATACCTAGAAAAATATACATTTTAAAAATCCTTAAAATATGTATACCGTAGCTTTTTAATGCTATTTACACTAAAGTTCATTTAAAACTCTCATGAAAAGTAAATAGCGAAATCCATTTTCAACATTTTTTTCAACGTCCCAAAATGTGAAAGAAAGCTCTGCAAACTTCCTCCCGTACAAAACGTAAATAAAATTCACAAAACATAAATAAAAACGTATAATACTTTATAGGAAGTGTCTCAAATGTTTTTGCGTGCCTCTAATTCAGAAAATCAATATCGGAGGGCCTTTGAAGTTACTTTTCAACCTCGTATGAAATTCCGTCCCTAGCGTCATTTCGAAAATATTTTATATTCCTATCTTTGAAGTCTCACGTTTTGAGGTTTTTCATACGTAATTTCCCTCGGGAGTAAAATAAAGTTAGCACAATCCGAAGAAAAACATAACTTTTTGTAACGTTCAAGTCGCATAAAAGCATGTTTGTGCCGAATTAAAAATATTTGATCCTGTTACTCTAGCTAAGGTTTCCTCAATTTACATAAAGTCAACTTTGTTTACTTAAATAATTGGCAAAACCCAGAGCGAGAGATGACGTGCGAATTTGCTTCTCACTTTAAATAAACTAGTGAAAAGAAAGTCCTTCGTAAAAGGTTACAACAGAGTCGCGTACTTTTATCGATAAACACATAAAGGTACATAATCCGAAATTACAAGACTTAAAATTTAGAACTGTTTTACAATTTTGGATGCTTTTCAGTTTGCATTGTAATGATGTTTTTGAACTGAAATGTTAAAAGTTATCCTGGAAACTCAAATTATGATGATATATAAGCTATGCTTAAATCACAAAGAATATCAATTAACCGTTTTCACTTTGTGGACGTTTGATACAAGTGACACAAGTCAAAAATGACAAAGTGACACAAGTCAAAAAATGGCAATTTTGAGGTTATGTATCGAAAAATGTGTATGAAGTGCTCCATCGTGCACGAAAAGTGCCACATCTCTATCTCTCAATTTGCCCACCTGAGGACAGTTGTATCAGTTTTATTGTAATGCTAGTTCATGCTGTATAGTAATCTTTAAGTTGATATTTCTCAAATGTTGCATTTTTGTGTTGTGTCACTTTTCTTGCAGGAGTGCGATATGGTATTAGGCATTATGTCAATTCAGTTCACTTGAAAAATCGTAAAGAGGCTTCTCTTTTTTTACGTTTGTAAGGTAGTCTGGTTAACTGGTTGGTTGAAAGCGATTGGATCGTCTTTTGTTGCCTGAGGGCTTATTAGACAAGAATCTACAGTATAAATCCGATTCCGAACGGCTGCCACAACCATGCCAATAGTAGGATTCGAACGCCTAGACTTTGGTACCAAATTCCAGTGCCTTGGCATTTAAGCCTTGGCATGTAGCATTTCATGCTTGGCATGTAGCATTTTCGAGGAAAACCTAAGTAAGAACAATTTCCATAAAAATTTCGGCGATCTAAAAGTTTTTAAATAATGGCATTTAGACTCAGGTATTTTTTAAAGACGTTTAGGATAGGGTTTCTGTTTACATTTGTTTAAACTTCAGTGGGGTTTGCTGTGGTTTGCTACAGTGACGTAACTACTAAGGTAAAATTGGCTGCTGTTTCGCCATAACCGTCACCTACGGAATTAGGGTATGTATGCATCTTTGCCTTTTCATTAGGATTGTATGTGTACTTGCATGTATGGTGCGTTGAGCCCTTACTGTAAGTTGTCTGTGTCTTTTCTTTTGACTAAATGTTTCAATGGGGATCTCGGGGCCTTAGGATGTCTTTTGGTTATACCTGCATCTTATTCAGAAAGTTCCCCTTGAGATAACTGATTTGGTTAGGCTCCATGATGACAAGACCAGTCGGTTACCTCAATTTCTGGTTCAGTTCCGGAACTACTAAAGAATCTTGCCTCTGGTGCGAGTGCTTGATTTCTGTTTGTTTTTTGTCGGCATTCTTCTTATAATTATTTAGCTCTGTTGGATTATTTATTTTTAGTTATATTTGTTCATTTTCAATATAAGGATATGAAGCAACTGCGCAATCTTTTATTGAAAAGTTTTTTGATTCCATTGCTAGGGTAAGTTTTAAGTTAACTTGTTTGGCAGTCTACGCTCGCTTTTAATTTTTTTTGTTAGTTTGATTTACTTATTTTATTTTTACATTGGCATTTAAGCCATCGTTTAGTCTCCATATGTAATATACCGTGTTTTAAAAATTGGTTACTCACCAGGTTCTTTTACGGTCACTACCCAATAGCCATTTTTAGCAGTTATTCTTCTTCAAACGCTGCCCAGCACTCACATAAGGACCCAAAGTAGCGTGTGGTACAGGGTCATCGAAAAAGAGGTGTCAGTGATTGCAACGTGAAATCAAAAACTATATAATAGCACTCGTGGTGTATATTTTCCCCAAAAAGATACAGAAACGAATCAAGTTTTGGACATTATGAAGTAGGTTTCGATGTGAGCACCCCTGGTCGCTCGACACACATCTAGGCGAGAGTCGATCTTCAGGTATGCTCGATCATAGGACTCGCAGTCGATATTGCAGTAGTGATTGTGTCTGATCAACGGCACAGTCCCGGATCTTCCCAGCGTACACAATGTTCTTCAGGTAACCCCATAGAAAAAAAAGTCTAGAGGGGTTAAATCAGGGCTTCTTGGTGGCCAAAAAACTGGACTGTCCCTTCTTATCCAACGTCAAAACTCATGTAGGAGGAAGCGCGGCGTGACAGCGTTAGCGCTTTCCCCAGCGCAGTCACTGTCACCATTACGTGAAAAATAAAACTCCCAGAGTTAACATACCACCGGCTGCTAAGCAAAATCCAATCGGTCGATTGCTGTTCCTGGTGCGCACAACTGAAATCATGGATACCTTTTTCAATTACCCTGTATATTAAGGGAGTACAGGACCTTTAAGCTCGACGAAAAGACTATAAATATGGTCTAATTCTAACCACAAAAATTTAAATAATATTATAAAATGAAATATTTTCTTTATACATATAAAGTACATATCTTTAAATGTGTCATACATAAAAATGGAAATTATAAATCTATAAATAATTTTTAAATTAGCAGTTTATAATTTTTTATGATTAACTGCTAATTCTGAGTTTGTGTGCAGCATTACTTTTAAACTACATATCAATGAGAAACTGATAAGACTACGCTCATATGTATAGTTCATGGTACTCTACATTTTAAAACCAGAAAAATGTGCAATTCTGGAATACTTTTTGTTATGTGGGAAAATTATGCAAATGAACGTGATAATTTTTGAAGTTTTATGATCAATTTTATGTTCAATTTTTAATTTAAATAATATTTATTACAATTTATTTGGTTTTAAAGTACAGGTAAATATATTACAAGTGTGTTCTGATCATTGATTTTTTTCTGTAAGTATACATTTCAATTTTATGATGCTCGTAGCACTTTATGATTTTTAATCACCAGTTAATCATATAAAATTCTAAACTACTAATTTGAAAATTATTTTTAGATTTATAATTTCCATTTTTATTACCATGTTTTTATTAACTTGCTTTCTTGTTAGTTTGTGTTTGTCCTTTACAAATCTTGCAATCGATTTTTAACTAACTTCCCGACTAGCTAGACATTTGAAACTTTTAGAATAGCTCAGAACACGATGACAATGCATTTTTTAATACTTTTAGCCATCTTTAAGCAGAATTAAATTAATTTTCAGTTATTTTCAGTAAATTTTGTATTGTAGTAAATTTTGTATTGTTATTGCTGCCATCTATCGGACGGAAAGGGAGCGAAAAGTTAAATGCGAGTTAACTTCCAATTAACATCATTTTCTTTCAAGTTGATGGGATAATTCATCAAAAAAATTTTTAAAAGTATTTATTGATACATAGAGTTGTCAAGTTTATATGATTCAACAGAAGATTTAAAAACATGGTATATAAAAAGTTCTTTTTATCCTGTAATTATATAGGGTGGGCGAAAAGTCCTTGACACATTTCAGCTACCTCGATACACAATTCTCTCAGCGATGGATTGGACGAGATGGTCCACTAGTATGGCCACCTAGGTCTCCAGATTTAACTCCGCTTGATTTTTTCTTGTGGGGATATGTCAAGGACAATTTCTTCGCTTCGAAAATGACCGACATTACACAGGTCAAGACACGGATCATCGAAGTCACACGAGCTAGACGTCACTTCTAGATGTGACACGAGCTACGAAAGATGCCCATATCGAAATTTGGTAACAAGAAACTTGTTCTGTAAGCAGGGCCCGATTATGAATGCTGGGGGCCCCTGGGCAGATGCTATTTTGGGCCCCCCCCTTACGGACATTTATAAAAATACATACTATTAGAAGTACTAGGTGCATACAAGAAGGGGGTTTTGGGGGCCCCCTAGCATCAGGGGGCCCTGGGCAAAGTCCCGATTTGCCCATGCGATAAAAAGGCCCTGTCTGTAAGGGTAACTATTAAAAAGTTTTTCATGTAAAATGTCATTCTATGGACTTTTCGTCCTGTGGCGCCCTCTTTTGGCAGCAGTTCGAAATTTTCTGTTGATAAAAAAAAATTAACATTCTATTAAAGATGTGACTCCAAACTGAACTCTTTTATGGCAATTTCTATTTTATATATTATTTTCTGAAATGTGTCAAGGACTTTTCGCCCACCCTGTATATGACCATATTTAAAGAAAGAAAATTTCTTTTTCTAGTATTATTTCAGATTTTGTGGTTAGAATTAGACCATATTTATAGTCTTTCGTAGAGCTTCATGGTCCTGTGCCTCCCTTAAGAATAGAGTATAATAGGTGAGTAAGTGAGCTTACACTAATAGGAGAATATGATAGAGACTGACAGAATGATGTCCACCATTCTGTTTGTAAGAAAAGTTTGAAAAATCTCATTCTGTTCGCTGAATATTTAGAGTGGGAAACATTAGTTCATTCTCCAAACTCGTCCCAATATCTCCTAGGAAACAGTGCCCTTACTAACAAAGATTATTTAAAGGCAGCAGTTTTAAACGCGAGAGAATCTTTTCTTCAAAGGTTTCAGGAATGCAGAAATGTGTGATAGTGAATGAAGTGAGTGAATTAAGTGACTCTAACTTTTATTACAAATCCTCTTAATGCCAATGTGAAGGAATTAAATTTCTCTCCGTTTGATACTGGCAATGCTAATTTTGAAATACAATTGCTAGACTTAACAAGCAAAGACTCGTGGAGCTCCAGATTACGTTTCGGATTACGTCATATGTACGTCTTGGTACTGAAATAGAATACCTAGATAAAGAAAAATGCAGTCTGACTTCTCAGCGCAAGCAGATTTTTATGAAAGACCAATGGGAAGCAAATTCAAAGAATTTCAATATTTAAAATAGCCTTCCGGACTCATATCACGAGTTGAAAAAATTTGCAATTGGTATTCTCAGTACCTTCGGGTTTACGTGTTTATTTTTTTTTTGCATGAATTTCATTGAATTTAAATTGTTGACCCAAATTACTGATGCCGACTTAAAACAGAGCCTTAAATTAAAAACCACTGGTTACAAACTGGACGTACAGAAAATTTCCAAGGATACGCAATCTCATTACTCAAACTGATTAAAACCAATGAGAGCAATTATTTTTGGGGGGGAGGCATTTTTTCTTCATTTAATAAACGTATAATAAATATTATAACTTGTTATAATATACCGTAAAACTTTTTTAAATTGTCCTTGGACTCGGGGTAGCCCTGTGGTAGCGCGTCGGTTTTCAGTGCTGAGGGTGCTCGGATCGAATCCCGATAAGCGCCATTAAATATCTCCACATCTAGGTCATATATGACCACGTTAAATCCGTAGACCAAAAAGTCCCTCCATGAGGCCAGAGAGGGTGGGAGACGGTATGATCCCCCAAATATCGCTTGTGGTGCCATTTTAAACCGGAGATGCACCCCTGAGCACTTTAGACTATATGGACCTGGTCTGGAAAACTTCCGGCTAGGTCGCATTAGAAACAACAACAACAACAACAACACAAACACAAAATATTCATTTAAATTAACTGAATAAATTTACGGTACTGTAGACAAAATACAAAAGTCTGCTTTATTTCCCCAATGGTGATCCTTGGTTCTCAAATTTTTCTCGATATAGTTAAAATTTAAAAATAAGTATCCACCAAATTTAAACTTTTCTCGCTTATTATATTTCGATGCTACTTAAGATTAAAAGGAACTATGAATTCCCTGTAACATTTGTTACAATATAAATAATAGTATCACTCATTCTGACAAGTTCCTCCTGTATTAAAACTACCTTTTACATTTATACACCCAGTATAAAGGCAAAGAAATTTGAATATTTTGAGATAAATATTAATCCTTTCCATTTAAACTACACCCATGCTTAGGTGCGTTATGACGACAGCTTTACGCAAAAATCTACCAACACTCCTATTCATTCAAAAATAGTTCCTACGTTGCTAAAATCGAACTGCAGAGAATTCACTCTTCCGAAACAACATTTTTCACGAGATTCATACAAAGTGTTGAATTTTTATAGAATCCAGCTTCGTTTCATAAATCAAGTATGCTTGAGTAATTCCTAGAAAGGCGAATTAGCGTAAACGACATCATTTCATTTAAGCCGAATTGCTATTCGGGATTTGAGTGAGTTTCCTTTGAACTAATTAGAAAATGTGTGGATAATATTTAATCAAAGTAGATTCTATTTTTTTTTCTATTTAAAATGTTATATTTTTTTCCCAGTAAGTTAATTTTCGGGAAAGTTAATTGCAGTGGATTCTAGAGTAATTGCAGTAACAGATATAAACTGAAGTGTTCAAATAGATCGGAAATATTCGAATTAATAATTATATGATCTACAGTGGCCCTTCTGCTGCGAAACTGTTGAGAATTTACTCCCTAAGATATGACCAGGGCTGCCCACAGGGGGGGGGGGCAACTGGGGCACTTTGCCCCTGGCCCCCAACTGCCGGAGGGACCCCAAAAAATTTTTTAAAATTTATTTATTAGATTTCCTCCGAAAGAAAATTCTGAAACTTGTACCGTACTTCAAAATTCAAAATAATCTCCTGAAAAAAGGGCCCCCCCCCAAAAAAAAAAAATAAAATAAAATAAAATAAAATTTTTTTAAATTATTCGATTAATCAGATTTCTTTTACTACAAAATAGTCTTCTGAAAAATAGTCTTGGGGCTCCCAACAGAAGTTTGCCCCAGGCCCCATAAAGTCTCTGGGGGGCCCTGGGTATGACACTACTGAAATATCCATGTTTTAGCCAAGATTTGAACAGAGGGCCACGTGCTTAGGCGTAGCGTGCTTCTAACTTTTTTTTTTTTTTTTTTTTTTGGGGGGGGGGGGGGGGGGGGCCCACGAATGGAATTTAGTTAGGGCCCTCCTCAGCGCATTGACTGCCGGACGGTCCTTAGAATATGAAATATTATGATTTTTTGAAATTGAATAACAATAGAATTGATGTTTGAGTAGTATTCAAAAGTTATACAATGAGAAAATTAAATATAATATAAATAAAATGAGAAAAAAATTATACCAACGAATTTTTGTCATGGATCATATCATTGTTAAAAAATATGTTAAGGCCAAAGACATAATCGGAATCTCCAGTTTCGCAGTTTCAAAAAGCGGAAAAACCCCAACTTTCTTAAAAGTTTTCTACTATTTTCCGATTTTAACTAAACTTCTAATACCGTTTAAATTTATTTCAAGTTGAGCTGGGTAGGCACGTTCCCCCCGTGCCCCTCCGACACTACGCCTATGGCCACGCGTGTTTCAAAGTGAGCATATACAAGAACGTTGATGGCTGCATATCAAATGATAGTCCGACAAAAAACTTTCATAATAGTTATAGCAAGGAATCAAGCAATAAAAATACAAAACTATAAAAAACTTGATTTGATGTTTTTAATATGCAATAAGATGTAATTTATTAAATTCATTTTTTTCTTCCTCTGCTATATGTCGCCAAAATATTGATATATTACTTTTTTTCTTTTGATAAACGTCACCGAGGCATTGATATATTTCTTGTATTATTGCAAATTTTGGTGAACTTGAAAAAGGGAGAAACGCAAATCTGTCAAAGGTATAACATTGTGTTAATGACGAATATGATCAGACATAAAATCACTATGGTGAATTGGGTTCCAAAAATATAAAAAAAGTTTCAGTGATCAAAAAAATAAGTTGTACCACGCGATAATAAAATTCGTATATCCATTCAATATGGTGAATTGGGCTCTATAAATATAAAAAAATTTCAGTGAAAAAAAAAATAAGTTGTACCACGAGATAATCAAATTCGTATAGCCATTCAATATGGTGAATTGCGCTCTATAAATATAAAATATGTTTCAGTGATCAAAAAATAAGTTGTACCACGAGATAATGAAATTCGTATATCCATTCAATATGATGAATTGGGCTCTATAAATATATAAAAATTTCAGTGATCAAAAAAATAAGTTGTACCACGCGATAATAAAATTCGTATATCTATTCAATATGGTGAATTGGGCTCTATAAATGTAAAAAAATTTCAGTGATCAAAAACATAAGTTGTCCCACACGATAATGAAATTCGTATATCCATTCAATATGGTTAATTGGGCTCTATAAATTAAAAAAAAATTCAGTGGTCAAAAAAATAAGTTGTACCACGCGATAATGAAAGTCGTATATCCATTTCGCATACACTTATCTATTTCCTACAAAAATCATCGACGAATACAACAAATTTTATTTAATTAGCATATTTGTGTGAAATCAAGGAAAATAACCTCTTTCTCAGACCTCGTTATGTTTCAAGACGCAAATTATTTAGCACTAAGTAATCACACACTTATATGACAGATTTGCATTTCTGATATTTTCGTTTGCAAAATTTGCAACAAAACAAGCAATGTTGTAATCTTGGCCATGTTTGACAGGGAAAGAAAAAAATAAATTCAATCAATTTTACATTAATGTGCATTTAATATCTGAAAGCGAATTTGCAGACTTTTATTGTGATATGTCTAAATTCCATGTGTTAGAGTTCTCGCACGTGATGCCAGTCGATATAAATTTTACGTAATCAGCGCAGATTTTGAAAAATATTTTGTCAATCAAAAATATTCCATTCTGTTGCATGAAAAGGGATATTTTACCCTTCAGCGGGCGCCCCCGTGTATAAAATGCAGCATTTTCATAATTTTGAATGGTTTGTTTTTACATGTAAGATTTGGATGTTGTAAGCAGTTTCTATTTATAGCTACACCATTTCTAATGCAGGTCTAATTTTCTGAGACCTTTGTATTCCTTTCCATTCATTTTTGATCGTGATTCCAACAGAGAATACTTCTATTTGTTGCACTCTGTTCACAGCGCGCCTGATCATGTAAGAAAATATTCCTTATTTTATTTTTGGTTATTTCACTAAAATAATTCTAAGCATTTACAAAGTTGCTTGTCTATGATTATAAATTTAAAAAGGCTAATCAAATAAATGTCTTGATAAAGTTTTAAATACTAAATAATTATTAATAATTTTGTTCCCGATGTTGAAAGTAATTTTACTTTTCCTAGCCTAGGAACACTATGTTCCTATGCTACAAAATAAGAAGGGAGTCAAACTTTGTCGACAATGCATGATGATGCAACAGTGGATGATGAGTCTGGTAAACCAGAGATTATATTGGATTACAATACGACAAATGCAGGAGTTGATGTAGTGGATCAAATGTGCAGCTATTACACGGTATCTCGCGTATCCCGACGATGAACTCTGTCGTTGTTTTTTAGGTTTTGGACATAATAGGAATCTATTCGCAAGTTGTCCTTAGATCCAATAAACCGGACAGTTTTGAATAAACGCGATTTATCTGCATTCTTTGGCTTTAGAACTTCTCGAAAGCCACTTGAAGACCCGGGCAAATATTCTATGTCTTCCCCCAGACCTAACTGGATTCTTACTAAAGTGGAAACTTCCCGAGAAGCAGAACCAGAGGTGTCGGCAAAATAAAAGAGAAAAGTGTAATATATATGCGGACGGCTAAATAATGTAACCACCACGATAAAGTGTGATAAATGTAATAGTTTTTCATGCAAGGTGCATTGCAAAATCCGTACTATATGTTTGCCATGTGAAGAATTTGAAGAAAACTGAAGTGAATTGAACAAAATATCTGTATTTTAAAAATAAATTTTAATTTTTTATGAACATTTCTTCTTATTCATTTTTCGTTTTTTATTATAAATAATCTCAATATTATCAACATTTTATATCTTGTCATAAAACGCAGAATTATTATTTCCAATTTGAAAAAAAAAGTTAATTACAAAAGGAATAATCAAGGCTTAAAGAGACGTTGAACTTTATGCAACGCGCGCCTGGTGGTGTTACAAGAATTGGCACGCCCGCTGAAGGGTTAATGAAAATTTAATTATCTTAAGTGCAAGGTTTTATTCTACAAAAACCTTATATGTTGTTGTTTCTTATGCCACTTGACCGACAGCGACATCGGATCAAGTCCCGAAGGCTATGGGCGATGAAGGTGCGGCTCCTGTTTTGACTGGCACCTCAAGGGTCGGAGTCCGACTTAGCCAAAGTACCAGTCCCGTAACTTTGAACCGAGTCATGTGACGAGACCAGAACACTTGACCCCGCACCTCCAGAGGTAATCTTTAGAACTTGGAGGACATTGCAGCCGTGACAGATTTTACGTGCACCAGCCGCCATTAGTGTACACGGCAGAGGATTTGTCAGCAATGAGCATCGAACCAGTGACTTTCAGATCACTAGCCCGCTGCTTTTGCCAACTGGGCCACTGCGCCCTAAACCTTATATTACTGCAATTATGTTTCTTGCTAAATATTCAAGTAAAGTTTCAACAAACGTAAATGTACAAAAACATTTATACCTAATGTTTTACTTTTAGTTTTAAAAATACAGCAAAACATAGTGGATTGCATAGTGGATTGCAATTTTGGGCAAACTTTAGTTGTTATAGACATCTTATATCAAATATCCGGTCAAAAAACTGAAAAAAAAGGGATGTTTTGATTTAACTCCCTCAACTCTGCGACTTGACGCATTGCGAGAGAATTGATAGTTAATCGATTAAAGAAAACTTGTCTAGCATGATTCATCTTTAAGTTTGTTTAAAGAATATACAATATTTCCAGGTTTTCTAGCTACCTAACATAGTTGAAAGAAAACTATGTGTTAAATCCTAAGATAGAGCCAATAACAGTAAGAGAAAAACTGCATGTCTAGGACACGCAAGATGAGATAGTAAAGGAAACAGATTAATGTAGCAATGATTCACATCATCCCTTGAAATAACATTCGAGAATTGGCATTTCTCACTAATCACATTTACGTAAAATTATTTTCTATTGTAAAGAGTGAGTCGCGAAGATATACAGCATATAATTAGTATAAAATTTTTAAAAAATTAATTCAAACAGAATTCATTCAAAAATGATTAAATAAAATTTTTAAATATTCACAGAGTGATTGTTTGGTTGAATTTTTATTATTCCAACCATAAATATAAAATATTTCAGTTTTCCTAAATTGAGGATGAAAACTCTCGAACTGATTTTTAGAAAATCAAATGGTGTCCCTCTAATTAGGAATCTATAATTGTTTTGAATAATAGCTGCTACGTTGGCGTACGGATAAAAAAATTTCAGAAAATTAAACCTATCCTTACCCCTAAAAGGGTTAATTGGGAGATGGTCCCCGACCCAGCTAGCAAAGCAGATGCAAGTTCACAAATCTCCTTCATTTTTAATTTTTCAGAGGATTTTATGTTATTTTTACGTTTAACTGATTATTTACTGTCATTAAGTTTATTTGTAACTTTTTATTAAAATTGTTGGTTCTTTTCCGTTATAAGCACTACACTTGGCGCACTTTTAACCTTGGCGACTCACAAATACACCACATTATTGGCGAATGAAATAACTCGATAACTGCGGATGTTACGCAAACGTTAGGAGACACCTGATTTGCCAATACGACTCATTTTCGAAAATGCGCCAAATTGGTGTGAAAACGATTGTAGTGCTTATAAAGGAAAAGTAATCAAAAATAAGCTATAACAAATAGTTTGTTTTTTTCAGAAAATTAAACCTATCTTTACCTCCAAAAGGGTTCATTGGGAGATGGTCCCCGACAATTTTTTTACAAGCGGTCCCTGATAAACAAAAGGTTAAGAACCACAGACTTAGATAGTGCCCTCATAATAAAGTAGCTATGCATTAATGGTTTTACGCTGCACCTGTATTTAATCCACACTTTTGTTTGATCCTGCAGATACACGTATGCTCTAGAATACAGGCCGGGAGTCAGTCTTACAACATTTTTTCCAGTATCCTCAGGGTACCTAGTGCTGAATTTCACCATTAACTTAATCTTGTTTAAATATGAATAAGTAAAGAAGAATATTTCGGTTCAGGTTAATGCGGATAAACCAGGGAGCTTATGTTGTCACACATTTTCAGTTCATAAGGGTTTTACACCCACGCCTGTATATATTATCCACACCTCTTTCATTTGTCGCTCCTCGGTAACTCTTTTGAGCTACAATACAGTCTGAATATATCCGACATTCTTTTCTACATCCTGAGGGACCCGACACTAAATTATAAGGCTAAATTTTATAAGTCTCAGTTCGTGATATAATTAAGTAAAAATTATTTCAGTCTCTTATGTTGTTCCACAAACGGCACCTTCCATTGGCATTTCAAAATTATGTTAATTTTTGGAAGGAAAGAGTGCATTTACTTTGATTTCTAGTTTAAATCATTTCTATAATTGCGTATTATTAATATTTATATTAATGCTTATAATTATTGAACAGTATGTCATACTCGAAATTTTTCGAAACTGAAATAATTACTTCTTTATAAATCTTCTTAAACTAAGTTAGGAAGTCATATATGAAATCGCATCACAAAAATAACAAAGGAGCATAAACTTCAAACAACGTTTATCAGTTATACACACCTCCGCAATTGCAATAATTACAAGATAAAAATAACTTTTTATGTACCATGTTTTTAAATTTTCTGTTGAATCATATAAACTTGACAATTCTATCTATTTATAAATACTTTTTAAATTTTTTTTCATGAATTATCCTATCAACTTGAAAGAAAATGAAGTTAATTGGAAGTTAACTTGCTTTTAACTTTTCGCTCCTGTCCCGGCGATAGATGGCTGCACCATTCTACAAAACAACAATAACTGAAACTGAATTCAATACTGCTTAAAGATGGCTAAAATTAATAAAATAATTTATTGTCATCGTGATCTGAGCTATTCTAAAAGTTTCAAATGTCTAGCTAGTCGGGAAGTTAAGTTAAAAATCGATTGCAAGATTTGAACTGGACAAACACACAAACAAGAATGCGAGTTAATAAAAACATGGTAAAAATGGCATGCAGTTTGAATTGCAATAGTATCTGCGTACCTGACAAATGATCAATTTTTTTCCGTCAGATAATTAATCTACCTTGATATATTACTTAGAATAAGTGTCCAAAATAATACAATAATTTTACAAATATCTTATTTATTTTTATCCATAAAATGTATGTTTTTATTTATTTATTTATTTTGCTAATGTGTGAGGGGGGCACTTGTCCCGAGACTTTCGCACTGTATACCGCGGAAATTGTTGACTGCTTTTTATATGGAAGCACCATACAGAGGAATCAACATTGCTACCTTTGTACAACCTCAATTTTGATAAAGCAAGCCCAGGAAAAACATCTGGAGGACTCGCACCTTTCCCCCCACCCACTAACCTCGTGGAAAGACTTTCCGATGTGTGGATTTAACGAGCCCATATCCGTTCCAGACACGAAAGTATTTAATGGAGCTTCGTTGTGATTCGAACTGAGCAAACTTCGTCCGAAGCCCGACGCGCTACTGTAATGGATATAAGATATCACAAAAATGCTAGTACATGATAGAAAGGCAAATTTTTAATTACTTAGATTTTAGATATTAATAATTAAATTTAAATTTAATATCTATATTTACTGTATAATATAAACATACCGTAAGCATTATACTTAGACAGAATAAAAAACTTTTTGTTAAGCTCACAATGTACAGGGTGATTTTTTTTAAATTGACACTACTCAGAGCCATCTGTAGCCCGATCTATCAGTCGGAATTCCACGAAAATTGATAGAGGGACTAAGGACGATATGGGAAAGAGTTTCCGCGAAAAAAAAATTGTTCCAAAAGTCGCCGATAGGGGAAGATATGGCGCTGTTGTTTTCAGCGCACCCGAGAATTTGCGTAAAAGGCAAGTAAAATATCAAAATACAAATTCACGACTCTGTAGTTGACAGCAGCGCCAGTATTTTGGGCTATAACTAGCGGAATCTGTTGCGCCTTCGCTTTACAGAAGAGATGGTCAGTCACTTTTTTCCACTTACATGGGCTACCTCGCTCTCCGGACATAATCCATATGACATTTTTCTGTGGATTTATTTAAACTCTAAGGTATATCTTGGTGGTGTCTCGAACTTCGCGGCCCTAAGGACAACATTTCCCGGACTTTGATGAACATTCCTGGTGACATGTTGCGCTTAGCCGTTGAGAACATAGTGTCAGGATGCAATGTGTAGTCCACCAGGACTGTGGTCACATTGAAGGCGGGAGAAGTGAATTTGCTGCATAAAGTGGTGTTGCAGTGAAATTTCTTTGTTATTCATTTGTCTGCTTACAACTTTTTCGGCATTCATCCCTTATCTTTATAACCCTAAATACTGGCGCTGCTGACGACTGCATAGTCAGGAATTTGTATTTTGATGTTTTACTTGCCTTTTATACAAATTCTTGAGTGCTCCGACAACAACAGCGCCATATTTTCCCCTATCGACGACGTTTGGAACTAATTTTTGTTTTCACGGAAACTCTTTCCCATGTAGTTCTTAGTCCCTCTATCCATTTTGGTGAAATTCTGGCTGATACATCGCGCTACATATGGCTAGTGTCAGTATGGCTAGTATGGCTAGTTTCATATGAGTAGTGTCAGTTATAGAGAATAGCTACTTCAACCTAACTTTGGGCTGTATATCTTGAAGTGGCACTCTAAATAATTTCATTCAAACACAGTTCTTACATAACAACAATGTTAATTTAAATATTTGCATATATAGATTTTGCTTTTCAACATAAATCATACGTACTACTAGTACGAGATATATATAGCATTCATGCAAGGGAAATATAATTCAATATATTCACTTGTATAACTACTCATTCAATAAACATTCACTTTACAATACTCACAGATACTTTGAAAATCAACCAGCAGTGCTGCCACGTAAACTTTAGACCTAACAATAACTCGCGTAGTTTTGAAGCAACCTCCAGCGGCTGCTCGCAAAACTCAACTATTATTTAACCACACTCTAAACCTAGTTCTAGCTCGATACTTCGTTTCGTGAGCTCTACTCCTCCTTTCACTTCCTCTCACTCCCTTTCGCTTTGTTTCTTTAATCTAGCTGCTTGGCATTTATACCAACCACGTATGCCGCAATTAGCATATCTTAAAGCGGCTTCTTTAACGTTATTCACCTAAAAGTTCGATTATTGTGAATCGAATCTTATGTAAACCTTACACAGTTTTAAAAAAATCACCCTGTACTTAAATGCTACAAATATTTAACACGTCGATAAGAAGAAAACATGTCTGAACAATAAAATTCTCAAATTTCCCCCACTTTATCGGCATCAAAGACCTCTATTGTTCACTTCCAGTCAGGCAATAACTCAGGAGCGAAAGTTCATGAAGGAGAAACGTCATTCGTCACTGTAAAACAATTAAATTAGACGGCATATTTTGACTTCCTGACAGGCTGCATTCAAAACAGGAAGCAATTTGTCCAAAAGTCACTTGCAAACATATTGCGCGGCCTTAAATATCTTTTTATGGGCATTACTGAGTCTTTTACCGGTAAAAAGACATTTTGCCAATTGCTATTACAGTTATCTTGCATAATTGCAAGAAATAAAGCATTTATTATACTCGTCGGAGGTACGTCTGAAAAGAAACTCAAATCGATAAAAATGTGTTTCATTTATCTTCCTGCCATAATGTATGAGGTTGCGATGCCCGAATTGAGATAAATTCGTTCTTTGTAGAGAAATTCTTCTCTTTTCGTGTAGAGTAATGAGTCGATATTTCTTGCGTTCGCTTCTTTTCTGTTAGCGGTAGATTTTTATCTTAATGCAAAGGTTCGAAGGCGCAGCGATAAAAGACAAATTTTATATCATATAGATAACACGTGTGAGGACTATATTTGATAAAAAAGATCCTTTGTTTAAAATATTTCAAACGTTGTGTGAAAATATTTAAAGACACTGTCTTTTATGTTTGCTTGAATGTAATTTATAATAATTTCATGCTGTTGCATAAGCTACATTATTGTTTGGGCTGTTACATAAAACAATATGTTAAAATCTGTGACATAGAAAGATTTTTTCAAATTTATAATGGTATATATACACAAAAATAAAAGTAGAGCTTTCTCAGAATAAAGACAAAAAATAAATTTACAAGTTATATTTTGAAGAAGTATGATTAAGTACATTTAGCTCACAATTAACATTTATCTTGTATAAAATTAATATTTTAAATTAATATTTTGTAATTAATATTTTAAAATTTAAATTATTCGGGGAAAAATCTGGTATAGTGTGTTTTAAACGCTTATAAATTCCTTCGGTGGACGAAATTTAGAAAATGAATCCTGTAGCGTTTTGCAGAAAAGTTCAGGCTATCTGACAATACCAATTTTATTTGATTATCAGCATTTATGTACCTGTAAATAGTTGACAAAAATATATTTTAAATAAAAAATTGGGGGGCAGCGCTTAACCCCTCCCCCTATAGAGAGGGAGCCATTACAATCCCTCAAAATGTCGATCCTAAGGGGGGTGGAATTCTCGAACTGTCAACTGGACACCTCCCACCACAAGAGTCTGCAAGAAGAGGAAAAGGGAAATACGATTTTTTTTCTTAGTACATAGCAGCCTTAATGTCCTTCATTTTGTGACGGTAACGCTTAGACAGCAGTTAGCTGTCATTTATAACAGTTTCTGTCATATTTAAATGATGATCTAAACAGAGGTTGAATTCCAATAACTCAGACAAAAGATGTGTTGAAATGATCACAAATCGGAAGTATTCTCTTCTTTCACAATTCAGTGCTACGAAACTGGAATGATATAGCACATTGTACTTACGTGAGCTGGAGGACTCACGTAGTTCTCGTAAGACTTGAGAGGGAAATGCCGTATTCTCTTACTAGTTGAAAATTCACCTAAAATCGATATTGTGACAAAAACAAATTATTTACTATTTATATTTTTAAATCGGCATATTGCTATATCAGCTCGAGGGGCCCTTGCGGCAATGTGCTCGCATTTTGTTCTGAGGGTGCTCGGATCGAATTCCGGTGCGCGCCGTTAATTACTTCCGTGTCTAGGCCGGATTTGGGCACGCTAAATCTGTAGACCGGGAAAGTACCTCTATGAAGGTCAGTGAGGATGGGAGAGAGTACGATCCCCCCAAATGTCGTCCCTAGGGGGGGGAGTGCTGCTCGTTCAAAATTGAGGTGGAAACTAGCAAAGACGGACTTCGAGCCTTGTGGTGCTAATTAAACCGGAACCGCACACTTCAGCCCGAAGCCTATATGAACCTGGTCTAGAAATTTCAACTAGGGAGCATAAGAAACAATAACAACATTTATAAATAGTTCTTGAGTTCCCGAATAACCCCACACACACACACACACATACACACACACCATTAAATTCTGTGGTGCTGCCTTTTCGGTCACAAATTGAATGAAGACCTTTGAAAGCGAGTCAAAAGTTCTCTTATGTATATTGAAAATTTTTATCAGCATCAAAGTGAACATAAACATGTTATTTATACTAAGCACGCACTTGAATGTCTAGACATGCATATAAAAGAAAGAAATGGACATACATGCGTGACATTCATTTTATTATACTTAAGTGAGACCTCTGTTCTTTTACAGCAAATTTAATATCTAGATTCGGCTGAGAGCATTTTAACCAGTTCTGATTGCGATATTAAGAAATTTTTTTTCCTACAGCGTATTAAAGAAAAATAATTTCATCTGCTTGACATGAGGCTTGTTGTACCCACCTGCAGCTTACTAACCAAGCTCTGTAAGAAATTAGACGTGAAGGTGTTGAAAAAAAAAACAAATTTCAGGTAGTCTCTTCTAACGAAACTACCGCGGGTTATTAATGTAGGATTACTTATCATTGCTTACCTCTTTTGTATGTGTATATATATGTACGTGTTATGTGTACACGTATCTATATATATGTACGTATGTATATATAAATGTGTATAAATGTTAAAATTTTCACGCATTTTGGCACTTTTCTGTTTAACTGTTTACTGTTTGCCCAAACGATACAGACTGGGTTTGGTGCGCTGCCAAAATTATAACTCGCGACGCAGGACATCTGAAATTTTGCTTTCTTGAGGACCGTTATGGAGGAACGCAATCCTATGTTGAAAAGCAAATGTTTCAAAATAGTGAGGTCTATTATGATCACGAATTGAAATAGCCACCATGCCATCCAGTAGTATTTCAAATCAATCTGCAGGAAAGTTACCCTTGAAAATGAGATCTAAATGTAATTACACTATAGAGTAATTACTTCCTGGAGCCAATAAAATGTGTCCAAGTAATACAGCCAAGTGCGATGTCAAGGGTATAAAAGGAAACAGAAGTTTCTACTCGAATCACGGAATCTTTAACACCTAGATTAGTAAACAGAAAATCCAACGTAAATAAAGCACAAGAAGCTCCTGCAAAGAAGCTCCTTTGCAGCTTCGAAACGGCCGTATGCAAAATTGCACCTTACTGTTATTTGTGCTTTATTAATATTGTATTTCCTGTTTATTTCTCGAGCACAAAGGCTTTGTCTTTTCTTTTCAATACGTAGATTAGTGATTCCCAACCTTATACAGTACGAGTCGCGACACCCTTCAATGCTTTCCATGTTTCCTGCTGCCCCACCCCTTCCCACCCTGCCTATTTTCCTTAAAAATGCCTTTTAAAACAAAGATAAAAATGATAAAAGGCATTTTCCATAATTTTATTCAAATTGTTTTTTATTTAAGAAAAATTAAATATGCAAGAAATTAATTACATCACGAAACATTCCTTAGTCAAAGATGGGTAAAAAAAAGGACAGATCAGAACAGAACTTCAAGAAAAATAATGTTCCTACCGTATTGATTCACAATTATATAACAATAATTACAAGATAGAAAAAACTTTTTATATACCATGTTTTTAAATTTTCTGTTGAATCATACAAACTTGACAATTCTATGTATTAATAAATACTTTTTTAAAATTTTTTTTATGAATTATTCCATCAACTTGAAAGAAAATGAAGTTAATTGGAAGTTAACTTGTGTTTAACTTTTCGTTCCCGTCCCGGTCGATAGATGGCTGTACCAGTCTACAAAAGAAAATTAACTTAAAATGTATTCAAATCTGCTTAAAGATGGCAGTATTACAACAATGCATTGTCATCGTGTTCTGAGCTATTCTAAAAGTTTCAAATGTCTAGCTAGTCGGGAAATTAGTTAAAAATCGATTGCAAGATTTGTAAGGGACAAACACACACACACACAAATAAACAAGAAAGTTAATAAAAACATGGTAATAATAATTACAAGATAAAAAGAACTTTTTGTATACCATGTTTTAAAATTTTCTGCTGAATCATATAAACTATCTAACCGATCTATCCTATCCGCCATTTTTTTTTCTTGCTTTGCCGATTCCGTTGGTCGACTTAGTAGAAACGAGATGCTTCAATTTCATACGAAGGTGGTGGTAAGTCATAATTATTTTGTGTTATATTTATCAGGTGAGAGCACTGTGCTAATTTATTATATGTAATTTGAATTTTATGTGTTCTAATATTTTTTTAAATGTATGATAACAATTAATATGATTATTTCTGTAAAAGTTTGTAGTCAGTGTTTAAATTAATGTTAAGTAATATTAAGAGAAATTAAATGGTAACATTAGATATTAAATTTGAGTACGTGTCCTTCAGTTATTCTCAGACATGTGTCAGAGTGTATTTCTCAAATTAATAATTTAGCAAAAAAAAAATAAAAAGCCACTATACAAAATATTCTAATTATTATATTTTCTAACTTAATTTAATATAAATATTGACAATTTTGTTGGGAAATTTGCTTAAAAGTTGTTTTAATTTAATTTAACCGTGGTGACCCCTCAGAAAACAGTTTATTCACAAGTTGGGAACCCGTTACCTAGATAAAATCATTCTAAGGGACAGGGCCGTTCAACCTGTCTGAAGGTTAAAGGTAAACATAGCTGGGAGAAAGCATATGCATTGTAAGAACAGCATCTTCCAAGACACCCTTAAAATGAATGATTACACTGTTGAAGTTCGTTGAGAAAATTATTTATTAAAACTGCAGTTCTTAATATAATAGAAATCTCTTTACTAGAAGTATTTTTTCCCAAACTTAAAAAAATTTGGAAACCTTACTATTTTAACCAATTAAAACAAAGAATTTGAAAATAATCACCAAAAATACAAGATAAAATTTAAAATGTAAACGCAAGAACATTTTTCTGATTGAAAAAAAATTTAGTGAAAATACTTTTTTTCTTTTTCTTCAGTTATCTGAAAATTTTGCATTATTGATCACAGCTAAATGCTAATCACTAAATATATTAATTATAGCACAAATACCAATTTCATTGCAAAGAGCCAAATTCTTTCGACAGAATTTAAGAGTTTCGCGGAACACAAGTTTGAAATAGTTGTACTCATACAATTAAGTAAATGTAATTGGAAAGCTCCAAACAAATGGCAGAATACTAGGATTTCATTATGAAAAAAAAATCTGAAAATCCTTTTATTAATATATTTTGAAAAGTAATACAAAATATTTTAAATACAGTTTTTCACAGCATCCATGGTTGTAAGAAAACATTCCTAGATATTCTTAAATTTTTTCTCTTTCAATGCTCACACTTAACCTGCGGCTCTTCACAACATTTTAAATGTAACAAGGGGTCAGGTACCTTTTAAAGGCCAAGATATTCGACAGAGATATCCCTATTTTCAATCATCAATAGATACTAAAACATTTTACTCAGAAATATGAAAATTTTACTGTGAGTAAAACACTCTTCTTTATAAATGTGGCTCTGATTTTTTTTACGTTGAAGATAAATATTTTAATATTTTAAAATTTCACCCATTGTTTTTTCCATTGTTACTAGGGGCTTCGCCCCTAGGCTCGCTACGCTCGCTCCTCTGTTATGGCTAATAGCGAGATACATAGGGGTGATTCTCAGGCAATGTAACAGCTTCCATCCATTTACTGTTGTCACCCTTAATGCGAAGGGCGTTTCATCACTGTTGAATTATCAGCTTTAAAATTCAATTAAAAATCGAAAATTTAAGATAGAGACTTGAAATCAGGTTTATATGATTAAAAAAGCTTTCAGCTTCCAGATGATGTAAATATATTCTTTGTAAGATAAAAACTCCAGGAGCATCTATATTACATCCACATAGGGGACGATATTTCTTGAAAAACTGTGTTTCTTTTTTTGATGAAAATATTAGTCTGTTTTAAAATATTTTTAAACAAATGAAGTCTAGTTTGAAAGAGAAATTTCTGTAGTCTTAGATTGTAAAAAGATCAAAATTCTTCTATCATTGTTTGGTGAGTTATCGTAATCTGAAGATGAAAAGGTCAATATTTTCCCACAAAACATAAGATTAAAAAAACCTTAAAGTCTTACGAAGATGAGGCATGTCTTACTTTTGTCCCCCCCCCATTTTTCTGCTTCCATTAGTATCGCTTTCGACCCCATACCCCCAGCGGTTTCAGAGGAGATAGCGTGAAAAGCTTTTGACAACGGCAGCGTGAGTTTCCTTTTTTTTATTATAGAGTGATATCGTTGAGCGTAGACTTTAAAAGTTTAAATTAAATAATTACAAGATAAAAAGAAAATTTTTATATACCATGTTTTAAAATTTTCTGTTGAATCATATAAATTTGACAATTCTATGTATTAATAAATACTTTTTTTTAAAAATTTCGAATTAATTATCCCATCAACTTGAAAGAAAATGAAGTTAATTGGAAGTGAACCTGCGTTTAACTTTTCGTTTTCGTCCCGGTCGATAGATGGCTGCACCATTCTACAAAAAAAATTAACTGAAAATAACTTAAAATGAATTCAAATCTGCTTAAAGATGGCTAAATGTATTACAATAATGCAGTGTCATCGTGTTCTGAGCTATTCTAAAAGTTTCAAATGTCTAGCTAGTCGGGAAGTTAGTTAAAAATCGATTGCAAGATTTGTACTTGATAAACACAAACAAACAAACAAGAAAGCGAGTTAGCAAAAACATGTTAAAAATTCCTCTTCAAGCTAGAAAAATCTGAGAGCCATATTTCTAAAGAAGAAAGAGTATTTAACTTGCCGTAAAAATTTCATATTTCTGAATAAAATATTTTAGTGGCTACTGATGAAGGGATATGTTTGTCCAGTCTCTTGGCCTTTAAAAGGTATGTGATTCCTAGAGAAAACCGGTTTCAGGCTTTTCAAAACGCTTAGATGTTACGGTTCATTTGAATTTTAAAAAATGTTTTTTCTATTGAATTTTTTTTCTTCAGTTCATTTCTTACCGTTGCTTAAAATATACTATAATTTATTTATAAAATAAACCATTTTCAGAGAGAGTTTGTTTGGAATGTTACGAAATAAGTCAATGTTCCAACGGCATGTGGGTCTGTGAAACGTTGATATGCTTCATTTATATTACTATTTTTTTTATATTACATTCACATTTTTCACTTATATTAAGCTTCCTCTTTGTAAAAGCTATTAGGTTCAGCTTTTACAAAGAGGAAGATTCTGGGAGAGATATCAGTACTCTTTTGAGTAAATCGTCTAGAATTTCCAAATCTTCCCCCAGGGCAATTAGCACTGCCTACTTTAAATTTGTTACAGGCCATGATTAGTTACAGAATCACCTCTACTAAATTGGAATGACGGACACAGCTACCTGTCCTCCCTGAATCTTAAACGAATTCATGATTAGAAACCAACTCAACAACTTCCTTACATTTTTCAATTCATATTGTTGACATTGCTTTTATAACGTACTAGCTGAATACCCGTGCTTCGCTACGAAATACATTCAAATTAAATACAACGGTCAATGTATGCAATTAATGCCGAAAAAAATAATAAATATATATTTATAATAAATACAACGTTCAAAGTGTGCAATTAATGCCAAAAAAACAAACAAAAAATATATCTATAAAAAAATCGTAAAGGATTTTTTTATAGACAAAATAATGTAGAAGAAAATATTCAAATTGAATCTAATAGAACATACTAAAGAATATAGTACAGTTAATATAATGTTTGAAGAACATTTCTTTTAATGTATTTTAATATTTTTTCGGATAATGTCCAATCCTCTGCCACATTACAAAGAAAAAAATATTTAAATTGTGCATAAAATTGTACTTAAATTCAAAAACATAAAGTGTATAAGTTAAATAAAGCTCTGTAATATTATACCAATAAATTTCCAGTTGATAGCCAATAAATTTTAAATATTTTTTTACCTTAAATGGTCCTATAAAAAGCGTAGTTCCAAATGTAATTTTCTTCAATAAACCCTTAAACGTTGCCAATTTCAAAAATCCTTTTTGTATTTATCTATACCTCCACTTGAATCTTTAAAATATTGAATGTTTTAGTGATAATAAATGAAAATGTAGTTTGATGTGTTGATATGGTTACTTGACTGTGGTTGACAAAGGAAAAGCTGCAAAGGTGAAGCATCAGCTCAACATTTAGGCCCCTAACTTTCTTTTTACTGATCAGATATGCATAATATATAGCCTATGTCCATCTGGAATAATGTACCTTTCAAATAGTTAAATAATATTTCAAATAGGTGTAATGGCTCGGGAGATTACCCTCCACAAACAAAATCCGCTCTCTCTCTTTATATATTAGTATAGATTTTTATAGATCTAGTTTGTACTACGCTGCTCACCGACTTATTGCCTGTAGCCTGAAGACGATCATAGGATTAAACAAATTATGTTATAACCTAAAACACGCTCAGAGAGTCTAGTTCTAAAACAATCTCACTACTCTTCAAAAATGGAGAGAATTTTATATAACAGTTCAATTATTTCAACACAAAAATAAACATTAATAATTGCAGACATCTAAAGTATGTTTGTATCTATGGTGAACGCATGAACTTTAGCCTTTGTGTTTTTTAGAGTTCAGAACGTGAATGCGTATTTTAATCTGTACATAAACATTTATCATTTTAGAATGCACTTTCGTTTTGTTTTTAGTTTTGGAAAAAAAATATTTTATTCAATTAATGCATCTCGAACTTGCTCCCCGGAAAACAAATGTGAGTTTTTATTCTAAAATATTTTAGCATTTGATTTAAAACTTTTCAAAATGTTTTCAAATTTTGGAGAAGCTACGCTCCCTCTTATAATGCATTTACCATTTCCTGATTTTCAAAAGCTTTTTACGAGCATTCCGAATTCGCATGACGTGTTGCAAAATCCTTTAACAAAGAATTGCTGAGACATTGAAATAATTTCAAAAATGGAATTTCATTAAACTTCTGAGAAAATCTATTCTTTTCAGAAGCAAATAAATTCCTTCTCTTGAATGTTCATTTCCTTTTATTTCGTTAAAGATGAAAAGTTTGCGTAATATTTAAATTTTTACGGGATTTCGTCAGGTATATAGAATAAATAATAAAAAATTAGGTTGTAATAATAAACGTTAACTATAGATATTAACTGATTAAGAACAGTTGTGTTAGTTCAATTCTAACGTTAGCTTAAGCTACCCAAAATTCAGTAGGCCCGTAATGTCTTGAAAATCAGAATGTGTGTAAATCCAAAAACTAGACCATAACAATTTAAAACTGATTCATAGTAATACATTAGCTGCAAATTCATATTAGCTGCAATTTC
>OU015493.1:26390448-26567202 GCA_907164885.2 Dolomedes plantarius | reverse complement strand
TTTTGGGAGTAGTGGCGACTCAGATGTATTTCTTTAATCTGTGTTTGTAAATTTTGGACTTCACAGCGCAAAGAATTAACCGATTACGGTAAGTTATTTTTTCTCCTCCATTTTTATCTCTCAAAATACAACTCGTAACGTTAAAAATCATGTATGTTATAGTTTATTTGCGATAAGTTTGGATACTGATAAACAAGTTGAAATCGAAAATGCCGTTGTGGGGTAAGATGACGAGGAGCCTACCTTAGAATTAGTACTGTCCAGATTGCTGTGAACGGATTCAGAGCTACTGGCATTGAGCCTCTAGACAGCAATATTTTCACAGACGAAGATTTTCACGCTTCATACACCACTGATGCTGTTAAAAACAACCAATTAGATTATCCTACCATTTTTCAGCAGCACATTTTATCGGCCTTTCCTCCTGAACCTACCATTTCATCAACCCTATCTCCACAGCCATCAACTTCCTTAGCTCTTCTTCCACTTCCGATGCCCAGCAAGAAAACAACCAGGAAACCAAGGAAGAAACTACCTTCTTACCACATTTCTGGATCTCCTGTAAAACAAGATCTTGAAAAAAAGGAGAAAGAAAAACAATTGATGGAACTGAAACGACAGGAAAGATTGAAAAGGAAAGCTGAAACATTAACGTCAAAGAAAGCTAAATATTTACCGATAACACCTAGAAAAAGAAGGAAAACTAGAATGCGTCAACGGGATTACTGGTCATCTGATGAGTCATCACAAGAAGTTCCATGTGTGGAGGACGACGACTATAATACTGAAACATTATTGGAAAAAGACTGCATTATTTGCGGGGAGGAGGGAAAGGATGAATTATGGTATCAGTGTTTCAGGTGCAAATCTTGGGCACATGCTCAATGTTCCGGCTGGGATGATAATAAAGCGAAATACAGACTCTTTTGTATATGAACTTTATTACCTATGTTTTTTCTTCATTTTTGTATCTAATTCTTTAAGTTTTTGTTTCATTATGGGTAATTTGTCATTGTATTTTTAGTGTTATCTGTGCCTTTTTCACTAAGTACTTAAGTGAAATTGTTTCTCTGCATTTTTGAAAATAAACCTTTATATCTTAATTTATATTGTTATCGATTCGTCATCTTACCCCACCTAATGGGTAAGATGACGAAAATTACTTTCTTTGGGAAAGGGAATATTTTGCCTTCTTCCAAGAGGAGATGAAATCGTTTCAATTTTTTTTATAAAACATAAAGGTTGAAAGAAGTCTTACTGTAACTTTCAGGGTTTTAAACCACTTATTGAACTCAGGAAAAATATTTGAAGCTGACGTTTGTCATCTTACCCCACCTTCCCCTATATACACATATATATATATATATATATATATATATATATATATATATATATATATATATATATATATATATATATATATATATATATATATTCATTCATATATACATAACACATACATACATATCAAAGAGGTAAGCAACGATAAGTAATCCTAAGTTAATAACCCGCAGTAGTTTCGTTAGAAAAGTCTACCTGAATTTTTTTAACAATTGTCTAGAAGTCAATATTGCTAGAACCTATCACAAGGATGATCTACTTTAAACAGACAATTTTAAACTATCCTAAGGTAAAAGTATTACTACAGCCCATTCCAAGAATAATCTAGCTTACCTAGACACATGCACCACCCATATCTTATAGTGTTCCAAGACGTTGCAAGAAAAACTAGAGAAACTTGTATACTTGGACCCAGTCCTCAATTTCAAGTATTTCTGACTGTGTGAACTATTAATGCCATCATGAGAAAGAAATAATAGAGCAAAAAAATGTAAGAGGGGTTAAAAAATTAAACAGATTCTAGTGTTCACAGGCAAAAAAGAAAATTATGTATTAAAAAATTTCAAAAGTAATAAGGGGAAGTTTAAATAACTATAAATAAGCTGTGGCAATAATTTAAAAAAATTCAGATGGTCTTTTCTAACGAAACTACCGCGAGTTATTAACGTAGGATTACTTATCGTTGCTTACCTCTTTTGTATGTATATATGTTTTTATATACATGTACGTATATATATATATATATATATATATATATATATATATATATATATATATATATATATATATATATATATATATATATGTATATATATATATATGTATGTCAAAATTTTAACGTATCTTGGTACTTTTCTGTTTAACTTGTCCAAACGATAGACTGGGTATAGCGCGTTGCCAAAATTATAACTCGTGAGGACGGACGGACGGTTTTAGCGTCTGAAATTTCCCTTTCCGGAGAACCGTTATTGAGGAACGTAATCCTGCGTTAAATCTAAAGTAAAACGTAGTGCAAAGAACACAAACGGAATATAACACTATAATCAGTATTGTATAGCCTCGTTACCTAAGTGGCTTTAGGTTCCAATTCCAGATAAGGCATGGAAGTGTCTATAGTGCCCCCCCCCCCATACGAATCAGTGTTGTTTGACCTTTATAGGGCTGCATAATGTAGAAGGCAAAAAATTAGTGGTGTGGGTGGGCGATTCACAAATGCTGTCTGTGTGAATTGTTCATAGTGACAATCACACCTAGGCCTGATGATGATCTATTAATTAGATCGAAACAATTGTCGCTGTCCTCTTTATTTGATAACGGTTAACAAGAATCCTTTTTACTGTTCGTGATAATTTGATTTATAGCAGAGTGGTAGGCCCTGGCCGAATGGGATATTTTCGCCAAATAAAATTGTTGTGCGCGTAATGTGATCATTCTATAAATACGATATAGAAATTAAAAACGGATTACCTAGTGCAAACAAAAAAATAGTAAGAAAAATTACTCAATAGAATACAAATTTACTCAATAGAAGTATGAGGGATGCGGAAATAATTATGGACAGGGGGGCTTCTTGCGAAATTCAGTTGTTTAAGGTAAAATTTTATTTTTTAAGCAAATGATTTTTCTATGAAGATGATACATATTTGAGTAAATAAATAATTGCAAGATAAAAAGAAATTTTTATATACCATGTTTTTTAATTTTCTGTTGAATCATATAAACTTGACAATTCTAGGTATTAATAAATACTTTTTTAAAATTTTTTTGATGAATTATCCCATCAACTTGAGAGAAAATGAAGTTAATTGGAAGTTAACTTGCGTTTAACTTGCTTTTCGTTCCCGTCCAGGCCGACAGATGGCTGCACCAGTCTACAAAACAAAATTTACTGAAAATAATAAAAACATGGTAAAAAATCTGCTTAAAGGTGGCTAAAAGTATTAAAAAAATGCATTGTCATCGTGTTCTGAGCTATTCTAAAAGTTACAAATGTCTAGCTAGTCGGGAAGTTAGTTAAAAATCGATTGCAAGATTTGCACTGGACAAACACGCACACAAACAAGAAAGCAAGTTAATAAAAACATTGAAAAAAGGTAAAAACGAGAAAAACAAAAAAAATTGTTAATGGGGGAAATTAATAAAAACCTTCCCTTTTAGTTTCTTACATTTCACTTTTTTATCTGTCCTTTCTTTATTTTAAAAAAGTTTTATCCATTCTTATTTTTAATTCTTTTTAAATATAAGCATATTTAATATATAATATATCCCCAAATGTTTAATCTAAAAATTACAGGCTGTCTTCATTTTATCATACACAACGAGCCTCGTTTTATAACTGTAGTTCTAAGGGGTTCGTGGCTTCAGAAAGTTTTAGATCCCCTATTTCATAGAATGAAATGTGTGCATAGCGTCATTTTGGTTGGAGCTTGCAAATTCACAACCCCATATTTATAGACCTCTTATGAATTCTTTATTAAAATAAATTGGTTGAAAATGATTCCGAATTTTTTAATTAATTTTTATAAAAAACAGAATTTATGATAATCTTATATATATATATATATATATATATAGTAGAATTCGGTTAATACGAGATGCTTAGGATCACTAAAAATGCTCATTTTGACCGTTTTTCATATAAACCGTGAAAAATATAATTTTGGATAAAATAATCGGTTTTAAAAGAATGATTAAAAATATAAATAATTTTCTACATATTAAATTTAAATAATTAGAATGACTTACCTTTACTTCTCTTTAATTGTATTTGCTATTGTTTTTAAACAAAATTTGGAATTCCCAGAAGATAAATTGTCAACTTTTACCTATAAAACATTTAATTGTCTTTAAACTTTCAAAGGACAAAATTGTTTATGTACCAATACAAGCAATATTAATATTTCTTTTAAAATGTTCAGTAAGTTTTGCCTGTTTAGTATTGGCTTTCATTTTAAGTTCCCTTAAACCGCGCCTCATAATACTCAAAGCGTTTAAACAATTTTCATCTTCAAAGTTTTTTTCAAAAAATACAGTCAAATGAAGAAGAGCCTTCTGCGCTTCACCGTATCTCCCATTTGGTAGTGTTTCTTGACTGTTATCTTCATCTTCCCTTAAACTTTTACTTCGTCTTCAGTTACAGCTCGTCTCATCTTGAATAATGCCTTCATCTGTTAATATACCTGAAGTCAACATTTTATTGTCGACATTAAAATAATCATCGAAATTTTCACATTCATCAAATGTGTTCAGACTTTGTTTTTTTTTAGCCATTTACTAATGGAAGGTCCCCATCTTCACTGTCAGCATCTTCTTTTGATTTGAAACCAGCTTTAATAAAACAATTTTTTTTATTTTGGAAGCATAAACGTTATCCCATGCATTACACATTAACTATATCGCACTTAATACATCAAAGTTCTAAACCTATTTCTTATCCATGTTTTCTATAATCTTCGGAGTTAAGAAACGTCTGAAATAACAATTGAAACTCTGAATAACATCTTGGACCATTGCATCACAGATGTTGTAATAGGTGGCAAAAATTTTAATTCGTCAAAGATTTTTCATTTGCAAGTGCGCTGTACAGAGTTATCCACTGGCAACAATATTTTTCTGTTTTTTCGTTCAAATGTGGTATCCAGAGATTTTTCAGCTCTCGTGATATCCGTAAAGGTCTTCATATGAAGCGTGAAATTTTTGCATTTTTACAGATTAGAAACCAATATTTCAAAACATTTAGTGCTTTTTTCCCGTGATTTCGTATTAACCGTGCTCGTTTTAAGTGGGTTCTACAACACATTTACAGGAGGTATATACAGGAGGTTCTATTATATATATACAGAAGGTCGTTCGCACTTTATGGAAACGATTTTGTAATTTATTTTTGGCGTTTGCATTTTGAGATAAAAATTTGGCAACTTCAGAAAAACCGTCTGCTACTGTTTTGTTTTCATTGGAATGTAAAATAAAAGATTTACTTTGAAAATGGCTCTTAAAATTGATAAATGACTCGAAGGCTATGTAACTGCGCTTTCCGAGGAAAAATATTCGTATCAACAAATCATTAAGCGGTGTAAAAATCACGGTTATGGCATTTCAAAAAAAGGCATTTATATATTAAATTTGAAAGAAAAAAACGTCTAACTGAAAGTAAAAATGAAAACATGACCGCGAAAACACCTACCTGCTGAAAAATGGAATTTTTTGGTAATACTCGTTGAGGCATGGGTGTATTTAAGTGACTGTAATAAAAAACGATCAATTTTCTATTGCTCAACTGACTGGAATGACCCTACGAAATGGCTTCGTCACTGTACAGAAAAGTTACCAAAGCGATTCATGATAGTTGCAGGATTTTGTTACAACGGCAAATAAAAAGTCTCAGGTAAAGTCTAAATTGATTCACTCTACTATCAGCAGAATATTTTAGAACCAATTTTTGAAGAAGGAATTCCAGCCTTATACGGAAAGGACATTGACGAAGTTGAACTTCATATGGACAAAGCCTCTAGTCACATGTCTAAATAAACTGTCGCTTATTTAGCAAAGAAAGAACAGAAACGAGAATAAAGTGTATCCCATTTAATGAAATACCTGTAAAATGCCCTGACACTTCTCCAGTGGACTTTTGTGCTTTCGGTTTATCAAAACGAGACTTAGGAAAACGGATCCATGAACATTGAACGGACTTTGGAAAACGGTCCAAGAAGAATGGGGTAAAATTGAAATGACAGTAGTAAGAAAAAGTTTACTTTCATGGTAAATTCGAGCTAGAGCTATTGTCAACAACCATGGCTATCACATAGAAGCAAATCGCCTCAAAAAATACGGCATTTATACATAAAACTTAACTATCAAAATCGTTTCCATAAAGTGCGAACTACCTTCTGTATATATATATATATATATATATATATATATATATATATATATATATATATATATAGAACGTAGTTCTACGTAGAAAGAATCATGCAAATCTGACTATAAATGTAAATTAACTATGGGCTATGTAAATCTACCCTGCATTTGTTATGTGTGGCTTGGTTTACTTTGGAACTCAAAATGTTTAAGATACCATCGATGCAGTTAGTTCTTTACAAAAGGTAATTTTTCAGTGTTCTATGGGGGCAGTGGCCCAGTTGTCAAGAGCAGCGGGCCAGTGATCTGAAAGTCACTGATTCGATGCTCTGCGGTGACAAATGCACTGCCGTGTACACTAATGGCGGCTGGTGCACGTAAAATCTGTCATGGCTGCAATGTCCTCTAAATTCTCAAAATTACCTCTGGAGGTGCGAGGTCAAGTGTTCTGATCTCGTCACTTGACTCGGTTCAAAATTGCGAGGCTGGTCCTTTGGCCAACTTGGACTCCGACCCTTGTGGTGCTAGTAAAAACAGAAGCCGCACCTTCAATGCTCATAGCCTTCGGGACTTGATCTGATGTTGCTGTTGGTCAAGTGGCATAAGCAACAACAAAAACAATTTTTCAAAAAAAATCGTTTTGATCCCGAAACGGTTATGGACCATCAAAATGTGTGGACCATTAAATATTTAAATCCAAGGTCCTAATTATTAGATTATTATAGATAAACTGGTATTATTTCAGTTTCAAAATATTTATTATGAATGATTTTAAAAATAACCTACAATTTTAAATAACATAACCTATTCGGCGAGGAACAGAAAGCTTATAAACATGCATAAGACTTCATAATGTCCTTATTTCAAAACCATTACTACTTGCAAGTAAGAGAATTTTGTATTGTTAGGAATTTTGTAAATTAATGTATGTACTTAGCTTAAAATACCTCTAAAATTATTATTATGCTTGTAAAATAATGCATTATTATCGTTTGTTACATGTAAATAGTCGTATTAGCTAAATTTCTGCAGTACCTTGCAGTTAACATACGGTTTCTATGGTATTTCGCTGAATTGGCGAGATATTGGCTTGTTGGCAACTTTTTTGTCGACAAGTTTGAAGACTTTTCCAAGACTGGAATTTCTTGGAACATTGTGGAAATCCCTAGACTCTCGAGGAGCTATTAATACAGCCTCGATTGGAGTTCAGATTTCAGTTTTCAGTGTGCTTCGAGCTTGTCAAATGCGTCGCTGTTAGCTGTGAGATTTTCACGGAGAATTGCTCAAATTTATGCCGCGATAAATGCGACTTCAAGCGGCTTCTTTTATGTTGAGTTTTTCTGTATTTTTGTGAACCAGAGATTGCGTTAGAAGCACTGTAGTCCGTTTCTGACGTTCTGTAAGCTGTAGTATTTCGACATTCTGTAAATAAATCTTTGTTTTTGATCTGTCTTATTCAAAATTCATTCAATCGTCAAACCCGAACTGGGAAATTCGTAACAATATTTATGTGTATAAATATGTCAATTTAATATCTGCAGTTTTGGAGATGTTAAGTACATATTCCTAAGTGTCATGTTTATTAATTTTAAAAAATCCTTTTCTGAAATTAATGTCAACAAATACTTTGCTCAAGGTACAAGCCCTAAAATTCCCCCTTTAAAATAATTCTGGAAGTACAGTAAAATGCATTATGAAACTGCACATACCTATTTCAATTATTGTTAGGGACGAGGAATAAAATAACATGACACCTGCTCATTAAAATTCAATGTTTACATGCAGCACTTTAAAACTGTCACTGAACATAAGCTTTTTATATTTTTTGAGAGCTTTTCAAAACTTCGCACTGAAGAGAAGAGATATTAACTCAAAAAGCAATGAATTTTAAATTATTTCGGGAAAGCATTTTCATTTTACGCGCATTCTCGTGAAATCACTTAATCTCAACAGCTTTAATTTCACACTTTTACAATTTTTAAAGTTAGATCAATAAACCTTTTCCAAGTTTTAAATTTCCTTTACTCTTTTTGCTATTTGAGGTGCATAAATCTTTGACATAATTTAAAGGTAAAAAATTTAAATTACTATTCATAACAGTAAAGCATATATTGACGTTTCGAAATCTTCAAAAATTTCCTCTATACAATCCAGTCTGCAATTCTTTCTTAGATTATTTCACACCGTTGTGAAAATAATGAATTTCATTTAGAGGGGTTTTTCAGTCAGTAATAGAGGAGAAAAATCTGACTTTGAATTTCTCCGGTTTCAAGTTTTAAAGCTTTTGTGATTTTTCGCAGAACTCAGAGGGGAATTAAAATTTTCACTTGAATTAAGTAACATAAAAATATTTTCGTGTAAAATATATAAATATGTTGTTATGAGGCAGCTTTATATAAAAACTTCGGAAAAACGAAAAGAGAAATTATGTTAGGACTAAGGTTATTATTGGAAACCTTGTAAACAAGGTTTCCAATTAACTTTGAGCACAGAAATTTCTCTTAGTCTTTAGGTGCGCATCGAGCATGTAGTACAATACTATTAATTTTAGAGCTTTTCCTAAATAACTGTCATGCAAAAACAATCAAAGGCATATAAACAATGCAGTAAATTATTACATGAGAGCATAATTCAAATAATTTTTAATATACCTCACTAAACCAGTTAAAAATGTTTAAATTTTTATAATTCAAGGAATAGTTTATATGGATCATTAGACTAAAATATTTTCAAATATCATAATTTGAATATATTCCATTCTCTACCGAGGCTTTTAATTTCTTCTTAATTTTGTTTATAACGTTGAATTTTTAATGAACAGAACATAAGAAAATTTGGCTGCGGTACCGAAACGGGACCGGTCCGCCAAAGAGGACGATAATATCTTACTGCGGTAAAGGCCCAAATTCGGGCAACTGACAACCCTTCTTTAAAGGCGTGTGGGTGGGTTGTCGCTCCCAATCAGATCTGACAAAGACTCAAATTAGATGCTCAAAATGCATCGTTGCACTATTGACACCAACGAATGAAATACTGGCGCACTCTATCGTATGTATGTATATACATATGTATATATGTATATATGTGTGTGTGTGTGTGTGTGTGTGTGTGTGGACAAATAATGCATAAATATAATAATTATAAAGACCCTCCCGAAAAGAAAATCCCGCCTCGAAATGAAAAAAATTCTACGAATGATCGGAAGGGGAAGCCCACAATGTAGGGTAATGCTTTCTACGCCTATTTTGGCATTCGGTAGCGAAATTTCGCCAAAATCTCGCCAGGTCCGGATTTGGTACTACAGCCGATAATTTTATGTGAAAATATGTTTAATAAACTTTGGCCAACTTAAGTATTCTTTAACCACAATTTAGTGCTTGTATGTAGGTACTTTCACATTTTAAATTATTTAACATTAACTACCATAAAGTGTTACAACCTGTTTAGTGTATGATGTCACAGGGCTGGTGACATTTATTCAGAAAAGAGAGGAGATAAGACAGAATTGGTGCAGAGAAATTAGGATCTGGATCATCATTAGGAAAAGAGGAGAAAGCAGATAGCAATTTGAGACAGGCTTGAGAACGGTAAAGCAGTGACCAACGGTAGTTGAAGATGTTGCCAGGGAGAAATTGGAGACGGGGCTTCCCCAAGTGAAAGGAATATTGAAGAGAAGAGGTCAATAAAGATTGTGGAGGTCATTAGAGCAAAAGCGGGAGAACTCGTGAGCGTGGGAGAATAACGCAAGAGAAGAAGGAATTCAGAGAAGATGGGATTACTACACTCAATATAGATTGAAGTAAGAAAAGAGATAAAATATTGAAGCGGTCCAGTAGAAAATGTCCAAATATTCCCATTGGCTAGGTGATGTGGCCAATGGAAACCCCAAGGAGAGGGGATTAATTCGAGATAAAATAAGAGAGCTAATCTGATAGTTATCGATATCATATGCATATAGACATAGCTAGACATAGGTATAGAGTGGCGGTCATATAAAGCCCGAGAGGTAGATTTAGATGTCGAGATGTAGATGGATAGATAGGCAAGCAGATATAGCCAGAGATAAATATAGAGCCGTGGATAGTAAAGCCAAAGACAGACAGATCGAAAAGGATAGATCGAGATAGATGACATGGAAACCCTATATTAATTCAACCGCTGGAAATAGCACAGAAGCAGATCCGCGAAGGTATAGCGAGTCAAAGAGCCCACCTGAGGCTCCAAAGAGACCAGTCCCCGAGAACTCGCCAGAGACAACAAAGAGACCAGCCCCCCGAGTACCGGACATTCGGCACCAACGCATGCGCGAGCCGGACGGAGGGTTACCGCTCGAGAAATGCCAGTCACCACCGGTCAACAGCGCAGCCAGTCCTCAAGAGGAGAGATCAAAACCCCCAATTGTATTACGAAGAAGCAAGTCATTGTGTCGAAATTGTCCGCTCCTTCATCGTGGACATGTTAAAAGGAACAAGGTAGGTACGGAAATTTAGTCTTTTCTTTTGACGTGTCGAAAATGCTAGGAAGAATTGGTGTAATACATAAATAGTTTATTTAATATATATATATATATATATATATATATACACTGCTGGCCACTGTAAATGCAACACCCTGAAGGAAACATGCAAATAACATGAAATTTACAACATGCATTAGTGGAGGTGAGATATGCAAATGATTAGAATTTCAGTGCAGACGCAAATCACGCGCGCCTGTGGCGCCACTTCAAAGCGCTATTTAAGGCTTGGAGATTTCGACGATTTCAAGTTCAGCAATTGTGTTTTTCTTGTGATTTTTTCAAAAAAACGATCAATTATGCCTCGTCGAAAAAAGCGATCATCTTTTGATCAAGTATCCGAGTTCGACAGAGGAAGGATAGTGGCCTACCGAGATTGTGGATTATCTTTCAGGGAAATCGGTAGTCGTGTTGGACGAAACCAAACAACTGTAATGCGGATATGTGATCGTTGGATGCAGGAGGGTACGACGGACCGGCGTGTTCGATCGCATCCACCTCAGCGCACCACTTCACGTGATGACAGGCAAATTGTGCGCATGGCAGTGACGGATCGCTCAGTCACATCACGAGCCATGGCACAGCACATGCAGTCTGTAACGCATCATCCAGTGTCTGCGCGTACCATTCGACGCCGTTTACAGCAGAGTGGTCTGTCCGCAAGACGTCCATTGCTTTGTCTACCCTTGACGCAGAACCACAGACGTCTCCGCCGGCAATGGTGCGATGACAGAAGGATGTGGACGGCAGAATGGAATGAAATTGTCTTTACTGACGAGTCACGCTTCTGTCTGCAACACCACGATGGTCGCATTCGAGTCTGGAGACACCGTGAAGAGAGGATGCTGAACAGCTGCGTTATGCACCGCCACACTGGTCCTGCACCGGGTATTATGGTATGGGGCGGTATTGGATATCACTCTCGCACACCTCTAGTATGCATTGCCGGTACTTTAAACAACCAGCGCTACATCTCCGAGGTGTTGGAGCCAGTTTTCTTTCCTTACCTTCAGGGCTTGCCCACAGCCATATTTCAACAAGATAATGCGTGACCACACGTGGCACGCATTGTCCAACGGTTCTTCGTCAATCGCCAGATTGAATTGCTTCCCTGGCCGCCTCGCTCTCCGGATCTTTCGCCGATAGAAAACATGTGGTCCATGGTTGCTCTACGATTGACCCAGATTCCATCCCCAGCTGCCACAGCAGATCAACTATGGCAACGTGTGGAAGCTGCTTAGTCTGCTGTACCCCAAGAACTCATCCAAAGTCTCTTTGAATCAATGTCGAGGCGTGTGGCAGCGGTGATCTCCAACAATGGCGGCTAATCTGGCTACTGATTTTGGCAGGAACCACACTTCACAGAAGTCTATAAATTTAATCATTTGATACTTGGTCAACATGTTATCTACAAAATAAATTTTGTTGTGATATCTCTTTTCTTTCTTGGTGTTGCAATTTGGGTGGCCAGCAGTGTATATATGTGTGTGTGTGTGTGTACCAATTATTAATGGATAAAGCGATAGTGTGTGTATAATGTTTAATATGATAGTAGTATTTGTAAATATACTATATACGTTGTGTTTAATAAATTAGTGGATTATCGCAGTATATGAGTAATCCTTCATCTCACATCCACTATGTGATCTACCGGTCACATATGACAATAAGAGCTGTCTGGTATACCTTTGAATAATGAAAATTTGAAGAGAAATTTTAAATGCACATTAGAGTTCCCTAGATAAAATTGCAATCTATAGTTTGTACAGGTCTCTATAAAGAATGAAAAAAAAACATATCGAACACTTTAAACCTTCTGGATTCAAACCAGCACTTTCCTCACGGTGTTAACCAGTATCTATACTAATAAAAGGAAGCGTTTCTCTGTCTCTGTGCGGCCTCCAGACGAATCTATGGCCCTTACACCCATGAAATTCTGTACACTGGTAGTGCAGACGATGAGTACGTGCAACTCGAAGCCCGAATATTAAATTTTATTCTAGAACAATTTTTACTCAAATTTTTATGCAATATTTGATTCTATTTGTGCTAAGGTCCGCCAGATGGCGCCACCAATTTTGTTGAATTATTTACATTTTACTGTCAATTCAAGCGATACTTTGTTTAGTTTTCGTTATACTGTTTAGTTTTTATTTATACTGTTATTTATTCTATATTACTCATAATATAGAATAGACTGTGTTTGTTTTTAAATTGATTTTGGTTAACAAACCTGAGTTTTTTTTTTTCTTTTCAGCTTTTAGTGGTAAAATGATGCAAGACTGAATCTACCTAAATTCTGAGATGTGCATAACATTTCACATGCCTTTTTTTATGTAATTTTTACTGTGTTCAGTTTTTAAGTTGATTTTGGTTAACAAAATTGAGATTTTTACTTTTCAACTTTTAGTGGTAAAATGATGAATTCGATTTTTTATGCAATATTTGGTTCTATTTGCGCTAAGGTCCACCAGATGGCGCCACACCCAAAAGGGAAAATCCAGATTCAGGCGTTGCAAAGTTAGAAACTCGGATTATCTAACCAGTATGGTTAAAAAATTAATTTCTGTTTCGGGAAGGGAAAGGGAAATTCCATTTTGCGTCAACGTTTATAATTATTTATAAGATTCATTATTGTGCGATTGAAGATTTTTAATTATTTATTAGACTAGCCGGTCGGTTTAAGGACCTGCTCCTTTCAGCAGTCATCGTCAGAGAATGGAAACACTAAAAAGTAAAGAATAAAAGTATTTCAACCATTTTTGTTTTAAATAAGGGATATATAATCCTATTTTTTAATTCATTTTCCCCCGGTGTCACTTTTTTATTTACGACCACTTTCGGCCACCAAAGAACCATTTCTTCACCCATACGCGGGGAGGGGAAGGTAACTTCTCGAAGAAAGAATTTTTCGCCCATACGCGGAGGGGTTGAGGAAAGGGAACTTCTGGTTTGGGGGGGGGGAAATTTTGTTCTGCCTGCGACTGTTTGCAAGATGTGGGATGCGTACCAAAAAATTGAAATACCTTTATTTATTTTTTTCTGTTTCCATTCTCTGACGATGATTGCTGAAGGGAACGGGTCCCTAAACCGACCGGCCTTTTATAACCAATAGTTTTTATAACCAATAGTTGTAAGTCCAAATAGACAATAAAGCTAAATGTTGATTGTTTTAGATATTCTAATACACTTAAAGAACATTTTAAAGTTTAAGAAACATAACTTCGTTCAAGTGGACCTATTAGTGAAAGAATTGTCGGTATATGAAGTTCAACTGGCATTTCTAATAGATTAAATTGAGAAAGGAATAAGTATCGGATATCATTTTTGATAGCAATAAAAACAACATTGATGAGTATGCGTCATTGAAACATAATAACCACTTAAAGAATAGTGAATTTATATTAATTTTTAATTTTAAAAAAGGGAAATTTTCAATGCTCACAGTTTACTTCGTATGTAACATTGAAAACGCAGTAAAAATAATTTTTCGCTGAGACGATAATTTAATATATACCATTCAAGATAAGTTTAACGAGCTTCAGCGTAAACTTAACAGGCACTTTTCAGACACGTGTAAGTTGCATCAAATCTATAGCTGATGCACGCGAAAGAGGTCTTAAAAATTCTGTGATAACTCTTGCTAGGATGAAGCAATCTGAACCAAAGTAGTACACTACAAACCTTAACGTATGTGTAATCGATTGTATTACATGCGATACTAGAAAAAAACTTTCTGCCAAACGCATTTCGCCAAACGTTTCGCCAACGCATTCTTCCAAACGCATTTCGACGCGACGCTCCATGTTCTTGAACATATTGGCGAGGAAAACGGTGGGAATAGCAGCGATTTCACGCTGTATTTTTTCTTTCACATCTTCCACAGTGCGCGGCTTGTTCCGACAGATTTTTCCAGAAGGAGGAAGTCTGGTAGTGTCAGATCCAGCGACCATGGTGGTTGTCCCTTTGAAATTACCCTGTTGCCGAAGAATGTCTCAATTTTCGCCATGCTCCTCTGACACGTTCCTCCATACCTCACGATCATCCAGTTGATTCACGAGCTGTTCACAATTGTCCTGGTACACATCGGTGTCTCACGGTGGTGTCAAACGAAATAGAGCCTATGATAAGCAACCGACACATCGCGAACCACACACCAACTTTTTTTCCACGATGCGGTGTTTGGTGAGCGGCAACGGGATTTACAACGGCCAATATACGGGTGTTTTAGGGGTTAACGTAATCCGACAAATGAGGCGGTGGAAGGCAAAGTGGTGTAAGTCAGGAAGTCAAATTGCGTAAGTCCAAAGCGTATTACTGCAAACACTACTAAAAATTCCACTATAAATTGAACAAATTATAATTCATAATAATTATTAGGATATTGCAAATAATAATTATTTACAATTCCACTATAAATTGAACATGGAGATTAAATTTTTGTCCTCAAATAAAAAAATTTGAAAATGTGACTTACACCACTTTGTCTTTCCTCGCCTCAAATGGAATAACGCCTGACCAAAGAACCATGTGATGCGGTGTGCCATCTACCGAGGAGCATATTGTACGCTGTTTAGTTCAGATTGCATTTTCCTAGCTAGAGTTATTACAGAACATACGGGGACTCTTTCGAGTGAACTACCCAGTAGTTGTTTTCTTTAAACAGTACTTGAAGTTTTTGATTTAGATTTATTAGTTTTACGGAATCCAGCCCACGTTCTGTAAAATCAGACAAGAAATCATTAGTTAAGATTTTGTAAAACTTACCAAGTATATGTAAATGGTACAGATATCTCAAAGTACTATGTCAGAGGTCAATTTTTTAGTTCAGCATTCAAAGACAGAATCTTACAGATAATAAAGTTCAAGCAGACCCTTAAGCATACAACCTTCCTAAACAGCATGGCAAGTAGAAAGAGAATCTTTTAAATAAAAAAAATCAGTTACTCACTAATAGAAGCTGTTAAAAATTTCAAAAAAATAGCATGATTGAAATAATTATTTTTCGTTAGGTTTGAGATCAACACATCTGACAGAATTAGTTTTATTTTACTCGTTGAGCACCACGCAGAAAGGTTAGTCTGAGAAATGTTATTTAATTTTCTTGCAATTTTCCTATAATAATATTATTTTAGGGGACCAACCATTTGCTTACAAATAATGCAAGTAATTTTAAACGAACTTTTTAAACTTTTCACTCTGGTATGGGCAAAATTGTTTATTCAATAACAGGGCTCAAACGAATTGGTCATGAAGTTGTTGAGTAATGGGGATTGGTCAAAAGTTTTTCAGAGCTAGAGACTTCATTAATGTAAAGGGAAAAGTAGCATGTATGCATTTCGTCAGCTGCTCATACCTTATTGTAAATTATTCGTATCCCAAGTAATGCATCATTGGCCCAAAAGCAAATTTTTGTTACATCGTTGGGAAATGGTTACCGTTGGCAGAACTTCCAGAAACAAATATGGGCCGATTGAAAATGTTTATAGTTGACCAACAATCATAAATTTCGTTGTCCTAATTGCAAATGAGAGTTGAACAGCTCTCCCACTTGTTGGTCCAACTAACAGCCAACCGTTGGGTCAGCTGCAATGCTAACCTTTCTTTCAACGTAACCCCCAACAGTTAAATCCAACTATTGGCCAACTTTGCTAAATACTACTGCCCAGCAATTTACCAATGGTCTTGTGTTGCTCGGGATTAAACTAAAATTTTCTCATTAAAACTTTAGACAAACATTCGTTATAAAATTAAAAATTAAATGCACGGTACACACCCTCGAGAGTTACCGTGCATTGGGACCACTAATAATTCATTAAAGGAGTTACGAAAGCAAACTATTCCCTGAGTCTGCTCTAATTAGAGTGAACGCGGCCATAGACTAAAGGGGTTAGAAACTCTAAATTCTAAAAATATCCCACTTTTATTTAGCATACTAAATATTTATGAAACATACCACAGAGCTTTTAACAACAAATAATGCAAACCACCTGTTTCTACGATGATCACATCACTAGATGCGACATTTTTATTCTGTATATTTGAAATTTAAGCCTATCATCTCTAAACAGAATTTTTCACGATCTGCCATCTTTAAAAGACTGTATCTAAAATTCCTTGCACTGTATCTCAGAGAAATTTCATACAGCGTTTCCCTTTGTTCTATTCTTAAGAAACAGTCCGAAGGATTTTTAGTTCAGAGTAAAAGTTTTGAAAATATTTTCCAAAAGACAAAAATTGTTGGGCAAATAGTTTTCTTTTGTTCTTTAAAGCAATGAAAATTTTGAGAAATAAGATTTTCATGAGTATACTGGCAACAAACTCTTTTGGAACCTCACCCAAGCACAAAAGGGGAAAAAATTATGCAAAAAGAGCAATTGGTTCAGAAAATATGTCAAAAACTAAAAAGGGTTTAAGTTTAAAGTTTTCCAAAAACAAAATTCCAAATTCTTGAAGCATTTTTATGAAGCATTTCCATACGCATAATGTTCTTTTTATAAAGAATCTTTTGACATAAAAAGTAGTTTCAAAATGCACTTAAAATGGACAGAAAATTTTTTTATTTTGTCTCCTGCACTCCCTTAACACATTGTTGGCGGCACACATTGTTAGCAGGTCTTGCCTCGGCTGCCTTATTTGACGATGACATTTTCAGTTAACATGTAATATATGCATATATCCCTATTTCAAACAATATAAATATTACATATTAAACAAAATCTTTAGGTTGTACAATTAATGATGATGCTAGTAGCATTTGATTAGTGTGGTCGTCATGATAATATTTTCCTTTTCAGGAGAGATTCAAAACAGAATTTGTAAATATATTGAGTCTTACCCCACTTTATGTTTGCATTACACAGACGGCATTTACGACTCCATATTAAGAAAAGGTATTGAGGGTCTATAAAGCCGTTATGTTACAAACATGAAATTCATAACAATTTAATTATAATTAATTATTCACACAATAACGGTTTGGTGTTTCCGAGAGGTAAAATGCTATCAACCATCTTCATTGTTTAGAAAGTGAAAAAGGACGATTCCCTCGTCTCTAGTTTCAAGAAATGAAAAAAAAAAAACAATTTTCGTCTTAAGGCTGCTATGTACTAACCTCATTGGATTCGCTCACCTCAATGTTAACCTATGGAGAAAATTTGTCCACGGATTGCCGACTTGGATTCAAAGATTTTTTTTTTTAAATTGTACTCCGTCATAGAAAAAGAAATTTTACATTTTTGTAGATTTTTCGTTTTTTACAAAAAATGCAATTAATATTTTTAAATTTAAATTATTCGAGGAAAATCTGGTATAATGTTTTAAACACTCATAAATTCCTTCGATGGAAGAAATTTATAAAATGAATCCTTTAGCGCTTTGCAGAAAAGTTCAGGCTATCCGACAATACCAATTTTATTTGATTATCAGCATTTATGTACCTGTAAATAGTTGACAAAAATATATTTTAAATAAAAAATTTGGGGGCAGCGCTTAACCCCCCTATAGAGAGAGAGCCATTACAATCCCTCAAAATGTCAATCCTAAGGGGGGTGGAATTCTCGAACTGTCAACTGGACTCCTCCCACCACAAGAGTCTGCAAGAAGAGGAAAAGGGAAATGCGATTTCTTGTCTCTCCCAGAGTAATAAAGATTATAATAATTCAAAAAAAGTTTATTTATTCGTGCCGTTCCCCCCCCCATACACTTTCTACGCTCTAATCATTACTACTTGTATTTGGTTACTAAATAGAGGAGTAGCTCCTTTCGTGGATAAAACACTTAAAAGTTTAGTTTTAGAACTCCCGGATATTATTTTTTTCTATCCTTTCTCCTTTCTGCTTTTCTATAATTTTTACCATGTTTTTATTAACTTGCTTTCGTGTTTGTTTGTGCGTTTGTTTGCGTTTGTGTTTGTCCAGTACAAATCTTGCAATCGATTTTTAACTAACTTCCCGACAAGCTAGACGTTTGAAACTTTTAGAATACCTCAGAATACGATGACAATCCATTTTTAAAACTTTTAGCCATCTTTAAGCAGAACTAAATTCATTTTCAGTTATTTTCAGTTAATTTTGTTTTGTAGACTGGTGCAGCCATCTATCGCCCGGAACGGGGACGAAAAGTTAAATGCAAGTTAATTTCCAATTAACTTCATTTTCTTTCAAGTTGATGGGATAATTCATCAAAAAAAATTTTAAAAAGTATTTATTAATACATAGAATTGTCAAGTTTATATAAATCAACAGAAAATTTAAAAACATGTTATATAAAAAGTTCTTTTTAATCTTGTAATTATTATGTCCTCTTTACTTTCGCCATTATTGTCTACATTCTTGCATTGTTAAAGCACTCTGCGTTAGAGGGCGTGACCCAGTACGCAGTTGCCTCCACATCTCGTATTGACTTTCGTTATTGGCCGTACTCATCGTTTATGTCTTGTTGAGGAGCCCGTAGGGAACCCAAGGGCGAAAAATATATCCAAGGCTATGTGTACGCTAGAGGGTTTTTTTTTCTGTAATGCATAAGGTCCAATTTTACAAGGAAATATTCTCTTAAACGTATGGACTTTGTAATCTATTTTGCCTTTTTGTCTTTCTTTCTGTAATCGATTTTATCTTTCAAGAAAACTTTAAAAAAAATAATTTTTACATCAAAACTAGTAAAGGAAGCTTATTATGGGGGAAACATTCAAGCATCTTCAGTACTGTCTGGCAATCAAATGTATATGAAAATTTTCTTTTTATATAAACTTACATTGAAAATTGCATCGGCCTTAGTTAGGCTGCTGAGAGGAAAACATTTGCTGCGTCGCTTCGGCTGGGAGGTCCTGAACCCAGTGCTGCCAACCTCTACGAAGCGCCTCTCCCTAACGCCATCTCGAAATCCCCCTGTTTCCCCCTAACACCAACTTCAGATCCCCCTAGACCTTCCTAAAAGAAATTCTGGTTCCAAATAGGCATCCTGTTTGAGAGATAAATTGAAATAAATAGAAAATACACACTTACATAAGGAAATGGAGGTTTATTTACATTTGACATATGTATGGAACTTATAATCTAATAAAAAAAAACGCGTCTCGATTGTACAAAATATTAAAAAATGTTTCACCCCCCCCCACCCACAAAATGTACCAAAAAAATGTGGCCCCTAAAAACACCCCTTTTCATCTAACTTACCCCCAAATTTAGGGGGAAAACCCCTAAGTTGGCAACACTGCCTGAACCATTTCCCCTGTAGCACCAACCTCTAGCCTTTCGACTACCAGAGCTTCTGCTCTCTGAAAAAGGCTCTTTGCTGATAATGCAGAGATCCAGACAGGACTCCGTTTAAGACTGGTCAACCATGAACATTCTTCACTCAGGGTATCCAAAATATAGTGAAGTGCTGGAAAAATTGCTTGAACCGACAAGGCAACTATCTATATACCCGAAGGCACATATATACCCCAAGTATTTAAGGCAAATATATTTTGCTATTTCATATTATGACATATAACAGCTAGTGCATATATTAAATCACATTTAATATAGCATTAAATAAACATTTAACGATGCATATATTAAAATACAGAGGCAGTTCATATTTTTTAGACGATATATATTGTATTCAAAAAACTAAATTACATAAAATTCTTGTGTTTTAAATGTTCTAATTGACATCCCTTATTCTGAACTATCTTTCTACACCGCAATTTCCAGGTTAATAATGCCTTTTGAAGTGTCAGAAGAGGTCTTCTATCCCATTACTCCTGAACAGCTTTCCAGAGTCCTGTAAGGGTTTTGGGACGACGTTTGGATAATGAAGATTTTAAAAGTCCGAAAGCACAAAAATTCATAGGTGATACATCGGGATATTTAGTAGGGATATCAGTGAAGGGTATGGCCTTGATACCAGTTTTTTGTTCCATTTCTTTTAGGAAATTTACAGTGGATTTTGATGTGTGACTGCTAGCCTTGTCCTGATGGAGTCTCACAGATTGATGGCACTGCGGGTAACGCGATGGTATTTCATTCCGAAAAATTGGCGATAAAATATGTTCCTGATAGTATTTGGAGTTAATCTTGATATTTTTTCCACTCTCTTTATTTTTAACTTGCCATTATAAGAAAAACCAGCAACAATCATGAATCCCTTAGAAAAACTTTCTTTCGATTCTTTGAACCATGTACTTAAATTTTTTTCTCCCCTTTTATGATAATAAATGTCGCTTTTTTTGTTGCAATCATTTAAATACACCCATGATTCATCTATTGAGACAATTGTTTTCCATTTTTCTTTGGATAAGTGTTTCTCATATAGAATTCTGCAGAGTTTCCTGCGCTCAGCGATATGATTTGGAAGAAGACGATGCACATTGCGTTTTTTCGCTTTCTTAACATTTAAATCAACGTTTATCATTTTGTTTACAGTGGTCACAGAGCATTTTAGTGATTTTGCAACTGTCCTTTGACTAGGGGGATTTTCTTTTAACATTAAACAACGTACCTTTGCAATAGTCGAAGATGTCCGTTTTTCCTTGGATACTTGTTTGGAATTTTTGTTCCACTTGAGGCTCCAATTTGACGTTTTTTTTCCTTTCTTGTTGACGATATTACCTATCGACGCTTTAGATATCGCAAAACCATGACTCTCACATCGTTTTTGGATAACGGAGTATGCATATTTCTCTTCGGAAAGAGCATAAATGTAGCCTTCGAACCACTGCTTTGTTAAAAACGCCATTTTAAATAAAAACAAAACTTTCAAGCCGCAGACGATAATTTTTGACTTTTAAAAACATAGTACAATTGCAATTATTTCTTTTGCAGCAAACGAATTTTTATTACCGCTTACCAAAATCGTCTAAAAAATGTGCGAACAGCCTCTATACTTAACATAAATCCATTTCATTTATTTAAGTGTAAAGCTGATAACTTTCTATTTTATTACCTTCAACCCTTAAAAAACATTTTTCAGTGGTAAATAAAATATTTAACTTCACTCCTAACGTTTAAAAATTACTAAGAAAGTACACTTTAAAATCTCTCACTCACGCGCGAGAATTACTTCTATTCAATTAACTGCTAACTTATTTGCTGACGATCTGTCAAATACCCTACTATTGACAGACCGAGCAATTGATATATTACTATCAACATTGCCAGTCGCTATAAATTTAAAAGACCTTTCCATGTTTGTTAATTTTTGTTTGTAGATTTATGCATATTTACATAAAAACATAAAGAAGTTAAAAGGTAAATAAATATATTAACCTAAAGAATGGCAATAAAAGATATTTAACCAAATAACCAAAGAAACAGGTTTACAACTTTGAAAGTAAAAACTCACGTACATGATAGAAGCCCGTCTCAATTAAATTACCGACAGGTACATATAAGTAAAGTTGCCCTATAAGTGAAAGAATTTTTTAACCATTTTATATTTTTTTTTAAATTTTTTATATTTTTTTAAAATATATAGAAAATAAACACCTAAGTAAAATGATAATAAACACCTAAGTACACCTTAATTAAAGGATATAGTTATAAAGTTATAGTTAAAAAACCCTATTGAGCTATAAAAGTACAAAAAGAAAACAGCCAATATACAGAAATCAAGCACACCGGGCATCAACGCACCAGAGGCAAGATTCTGTAGTATTTATATTAAATATAAGAACCACCACGGGAGTATCCTAGGGCAAAACAATAAATTAAAGATAACATAAGTATAAAACAGACTTAAACATCTAACCCTCTTACTAAAATATTAATAATGCAATGTGAAGAAACTGCGCCAAGCTGCTATAATAATTCACATGATAATATAGTTTACAAATGTAAATTACTTAATAGGAAACAAAAAAGAGTAAATAAATTTTAGGCGCTAAGCTGCTCACAAAAAATATTTACGATATATAGATATTTAAAATTAAGATGACTAAAAGGGTAGATGCGACCATTTAATACTCCTATAACCTGAAATGAGATAGACATATAAAAATAAGCAAAAAACGGAATTGGAGGTGGTATAGTGGATGACTGGGGGGGGGGTTGTGACCCCCCAAACCCGGTTAAGCATGTTTTAAGCCTGGCAACACTCCCGGAGGTCGGCTATAACACCAAGACAGTAATAAGCAATTATGAAGAGGAAAAATATTTTAGATGAAATAGATAAGTTAAACTAGATGTCTTTACTAATATAGTCAACAAAAACATAATTACAAGATGAATAGCGTTTTAACTTTTTAATAAAGAAAAAAGAAAAAGAAAAAGAAAAAAATCTTAATACTAAGGTACAGAAATACAATAATACTAATTAACTAAATACTTACTCACTAACATATACACTATACACATTAAGATACAAAAATACTTAGCTCCACACCAAGCAATGAGACACGAAACTCATGCACACTCACTTTTATAGACATAGTAGGGATAAATATCGCCGTATTAGGGAAACTTTTGGTGTTGCCAACTTATTTTAAAACGATTCTCACAATCTTTATTGTCTAAATTAAAAAACTGGGTTAGAATTGATACGAGGAAATTGACAGGAAAACCCTGGTCAATAGCTATAGTTGTGAATTTAATTATACTGGCGTCCATAGTTTTTTTGTTTGAATGTAAACGTTAACAACGTATTAACTGGTTAGTAACTATATTGCGTTTAATATTTAAATGTTGAGCATTATTCCAATTCATAATCCTAACAGTTTTAAAGTTGTAAAACTCGCGTTTATCATATAGACTGTATGATATTAGATTTTGATTAACATTTAAACTCAAGTCTAAAATTACCAAATTTCCATCGTTATCTTTATCAGTCTCCACCAATTTAAGATTTTTAGGGTAAAAATTAATATCTATTGCATTTAAGTTTTCATTAAAACATATGAGTATATCATCTACATATCGGAAAAACATAAGTTCATTTAGAATCATTACTCCTCTTTCGTAAAAGTGAAGGTATATATCTGCTAAAGCAGATGAGCATCCTCCACCCATTGGTATTCCATGTATTTGCTTATAGAAGTTTCTTCCATTATATAAAACTGTTTTATTAAGTACAAGATCTAATAACGCACGATATTTATTTTCAGTTATATATGTCTTTAAATCATATTGATCGTATAATCCAAGTATAATACTATAGAGATCTACATGACATCTTGCGTACTGGAGATAAAACCACATGGCCAAGGAACTCCATTCATCTCTATATTCTGCTCAGATCGTGTCTCATTAGCTGCGTTTACATGGACAACAATAATACCCGGGATTTACCCGCTAATAGGGAAAACCTTCGAAGCCCGTTTACATGGGACCACATTTTCACCCTGCTTTTACCCGTCTTACCGGAAGTAAAGGCCGTCACATGATTCGGCGGAAGTGATCCTCATACACCATCATTCCTTGTAAATCACGTTATGGGTTCGATCCCAGCCGGTGTCATACTTTTCCAAATTCACTGTATTGCTATTTTTAGCTTTCCATCTTCGAACTCCGCATTTATCTCGTTACGAAGTGTATGGTCCTGGGGGAGGCCCTTTTTTTTCCAATTGTTGTTCTTTTGACCTCGTATTCTTAAATTTTAAAAATAACAACAACAAAAAAATTATAAAACTTTAAAAATCCAAAAAGATTGAAAAACTTAGAAAAATATTTTTTGTATTCTTATGATATCTGCTTTTCTGGGCCTCTTAATAATATTACTTTTTTGTTTTCCGTGGATCATTAGTCTTATCTAATTTTTCTTCTAAATTTTCTTAACTTGTAACTCTATATTTTTTCTGTTAAAATTAACTTTTTTGTTTTAATTTAACCTTACTATTATTTTTTTTTCTTTTACCCGCGCTATTCTTACCTTAATATTTTAATTCATTAATTAAAATTTTAACTACTGAGCACTCCCACCTTGATTACATATATCTTGCTTACAGGAGATAAAGTCGACACGACCAATGCACTCCTCTTCTAAAACACAATTACTTCTGCTTCTATTTGTTATTTAAATGCAGCACATGTCAGTCGCTGTTGATAATTATAGAACGTTTACGATTGTTTTCTGTTGTTTTTAAAAATAATTTAGAAAATAGATAGGAAAAAAGGAATATAAGAACTAGAAGATTGATGCGGATATTAGATATAATCGAACGATCTAAGGCTTCATCGCTAAATTTAGTTTTTCCACAACAAAGAATGTGGGCAAAATTACGAAGCTCTGTTTGGTGGGAAGAAATTGTTTTAAATTCCTGAAGTAATAAAGACTGGAAAGAAAATTTTCCAATCGATAGGTGCATTTTTTTAAATTATAAGATTAATTGTAAGATACTTATTGTTTTAATAAATCCTTTTATAAAATCAAAATGTAATTTTGATTTCAATTTTGTTTCAGTAATTTTTAGTCATGTATAAATAAAAAAATCATAAATAGATATACATAAATTTTTATCTGTGAATTCTAAAATAATTAATTTATAAATGAATTTTAATGTTACGTTTAATTATTGATTATACTTATTAAATTTATTAATTTTACCATAACACTTTAAATGAAAATGTTATTGAAATTTTATTGAAATGAAATTTTATTTCTTATTTTACATACCAGATGGCAGTACCATTCTATTTATAATGTAATTGGGGATGGTTTTTTTTTTTTTTAAACTAGATGGGCAGAAATAAATGAAATCCTCCGGAAGACAAAAGGCACTTTTCTACTGTTTTCTTGAAAATTATGCGATCGTTAAGGGGTTCCAGATCCTTCCATCGATCATTTAGCTGCATTTTCATGGATTCACACAAGTTCAAACCCGCCATGTTATTTACTCCCAGCTTCGAAATGCATCATGGGTAATTAGCGGGTTTTATCCTGGGTCGAAGCAGGGTCGAAAATCAACTCTGCATTTTTCCCTATCGTAGGGAAAAAGTTAGAAACGACCCTGCTTTTACCCGGGTTTTTGGCACATGTAAACGGCACTTATATTAGTAAAGACATCTGGTTTAACTTATCTATTTCATCTAAAATATTGTTCCTCTTCATAATTGTTTATTACTGTCTTGGTGTTATATCCGACCTCCGGGAGTGTTGCCAGGCTTAAAACATGTTTAACCGGGGTTGGGGGGTCACAACCCCCCCTCCACCCCCAGTCATCCACTATACCACCTCCAATTCCGTTTTTTGCTTATTTTTATATGTCTATCTCATTTCAGGTTATAGGAGTATTAAATGGTCACATCTGCCCTTTTAGTCATCTTAATTTTAAATATCTATATATCGTAAATATTTTTGTGAGCAGCTTAGCGCCTAAAATTTATTTACTCTTTTTTGTTTCCTATTAAGTCATTTACATTTGTAAACTATATATGTATATATATATATGGGAAATACCGGAACATCGTCAATTCTTATAGTATTTGCCGCCAATTCGAGTTTCCTTAATTGAAACTTCCGGTCTGCTACCTCTTTCTGCACCTGCATCTGTTCTAGCCTCTCAGCAATAATAGTATATAATCTAGTTTTACTAAAGTCCTCATCATAAGTTTCTGAACTGGTGATGATACTAATCAAATCAGTGACTTTAGTACATTTTCCTGCTTCTAGTCCTTACTCACAGGACCCGACTTAGCCTAATTGGGGTCCGGGGCAAAAACATCTTTGAGGGCCCCCCTCTGCTTCACTACTTCAGTAATGAAGAACCGAACTTTATGGAGGTATTTAAATTTTTCACGTCATTATAGATATATAACAAGAAAACTGACTAGAACATAAAATAGCTATAAAGTCCCCCCAAAGGTATTATGAAATTAATTAATCAAAAGAATATTTGACATTTGTGAGAATTGTGAGAGAATACAACTTATAATTGATTAATGTGATTTCTCAGTGTTGCGAAAATCCAACAGAATCCACTGAACACGATGTAACTCAATTTTTCGCAGTTGCGATTAAGATGACCTAGTTAACAATCATATCGCTGCAGTTTCTGAACTTTTCACAAGTTTCCGAAATGCAGTTTTCTGATTGTTAACTTTGTCATCTAGCTGCGAAAAATTCATATCCTTCCTGACATTAGGGCGGAATTCAGCTAAATTTCGCCCTAGAAAGCCATGGATTTACGAAATATAGATATTTTGTGTTCATACGATAGATTAATAAAGAAGCTAACATAAAACTTACCGATTTTACACTGTATTGATATTTTGTTTAAAAAAAGTTCATTAAAGAAGGAAACGTAAAATAAACTTTCTATTTGATTTGGGGGCCCCCTCTGAAGTGGGGGCCCGGGGCAACTGCCCCGTATGCCTCTGCCTTAGTCAAGCTCTGCTACTACTCACCGCATGTCCACATATTCCTTACAATAAGCCATTACAGGAAATAACAAAAATATTCACTTTCATTTGGGCAACCCTTATGCTTCAAACTTAATTCGATTGTAAAGTTACAGACATAGATAAGATTTATACCATCATTTCATATTTCAATCAGTAGTTAAGCTAAATGATCAATTTGCCCTTTTACGTTTCCTGTCAACAACAGATTGAAATATTATCAATATAAAGTCCATATCAAGTGAAGAACTGGACAACAGCCTGTATCTGTGCAAGAGTGCGAGTATGGAAAAGATCGTTAAATCAGACAGAGTAAAAAAGTCCTAACTAACCAAAAGTTCAAAAGTTTCTATCAATTCAGAAATAGTAATATCTGAGCATGTAACCAAAAATATAAACCTATTCTGGTGCCCCGAAAATATAAGTTATCACACTATCAACTTTCCTTTTGCATATATGAAATGAAAATCACAGCATTAGATAGAACTCAGTCAGCCTCCAATTTTTTTCTAGTGTGATGAGATATATTTAATTAAATTTACCTGATATTGTACACAGGGTTCCGTTAAGTTAAATTTTCACTCAAAACTCCTTGAAACAAAAGGAAAACAATGCTAATTCCCTCTCTGATCACAACAAAAACATAATAAAATTCCTTTGAAAATGTCTCTCACGTCCACAAAATATTCAAGCCATAATTTTTTTTTTCCAGCACCCAAACAAATGACATGTATTTAATGTGATCTATGTAATAGCGGTTAACAAAACGTAAGGCCATTTATCAACCTCCAATTCCATTTCTCAGTTCACACTTTTAATTGATTGTCTTACGGACCGAACCAATAAGCAAAAGTTTTAGGAATCCGGAAAATCAAATTAAACGCTTTCGCCGACGCAAGACTTCAAGTAATGCTGCAAACATTTGGAAAGAAGAAGAAAAAAATTACCGGTGACGTCCCTAAAACAAATAAGGAGTTTGACTTTTTGAAAACGGATGTATGTGCAATAAGAAAGGGAATTTATTCGATTGCAGATAAATGGCTAATTAGCTGTTTTATATGCGCATTGTTAGTTACAAACTAAATTACTAGCCCGGAGGTATTTGTCTTATTGCTTTTTTATACGGCCAAAATTACCTGAGAGAAATCGCATAAAAGGTATTTTCTCATTTATCTTAGCAGCGTATAATTTCCTGTTGCTAAATTCGTTATTACTGTATTTCTTTTTAGAATGCATTGAATCATGCTTATTTATGTTACACTAAAAGATAATTTCCAACTTGTCTGGCGAGTTTATTCTCCATTTTGTGAGCTGACTAATTTGTGCTAGTTAAACCGAATTTTCGGGGGGAGGGGTTTCCTATTTCTGTCACGATTTTTTTTTGCAAAATTATCTGCAATTTCTTTGCTAAACATCTACACAGTATTGGTATATATAGCAGTCGTTTGTGCACTTTGTGCAACCAGAACTTTGAGATGGACAAAGATCATTTGCCAAGTTGTTCTTCATTGAACGGAGAAAACTGATACAGTCGATATTGGCGAGCTAAGGGAGCTGATGCAATTGACATCCAGCGACTGATTTTCTTTCGTGTTTTTGCAGTTCATGTTTGCAGTTCTGATGCAATTATTGTTCTTGTTTTAAGTTATTGTTTTTGCATTGTTCTGCTGTTCTATTTTTGTTTTATATGCTCCAATCCCATGCATCAAAAAGGCATGGGAGCCAATGATGTACAATCAAGTGCTTTTGCAATAAAAATATTTAAACAATCTGCAATTTCTTCATATCGTTATCATACAGGTTAAGTCCGATAGAACAAAACTTGATGAGTATCAATATTTTTAAGGATGATTGTCGGTGACTTTAGAAAGGTAGCTGAAGATAAAAGAAAACAACACTAGCTCATGGGATATTTCAGTCACATAATGTTACAGAAACAGGCTGTTTTGTTTGTCGTCCATGTTCAACGGGAAGGGCCAATGTTTCAAAGGCTGTTGTGGATGATTAGCAGAGTTTTAATAGAATCCTTTTGAAGCTAACCAGACGGGAGTCTCGAAGAATCGAATCGATCGGGATATTAAATGCATTAGAGATTTTTCAAAACAATTTGAACGAACTAAGATCTAAAATTATTGCCTGAATTGCTGAAAATTCGCAAGATATACTTTTTCTCACCTAAAAGAAACCAGGTTTCTTATACGACATCTGCATAAAGACAGTATGGCTGTGATACTTCATTTCAGTAGTTGCCTGTGTTGAAACTGGAAATGTTACGCACAATTTACAGGATGATAATTACTCATCTAGTACAGCAGTATTAGGCAAATATTGTGGACCTCATGTATCCGTAAATGTTTTCTGTTACGAATTACAGTACCAAAGTCAATTACCTGTTACTTCACTAGCCAGGACCATATTGAGGTGTTATTCTGCTGCCTTTAAATTTACTCCAGGGAAGTTTAACAACAGTAGTTAAATAGAAAGAAGTTACATCTTCTAAACAAGGCTATCCGCCACCCTTTTCATGGGTACATGATTGTCTTTGAAATTAAGTATCTCAAATTAATCACAATTTATTTCTCGTTGTTTCCTTTTTTCCCAGAGATATGGGGCATAGGAATTATCCAGCCATTCTAATTCCTTCCACCTAGGTTTTGCAATAATAATATAAAAATTTTACAGATAAACCTATTAAAGGTAGTCAATATAATAACTATATTCAATAGTTAATTTCAATTGAGGTAGAAAGAGCAAGTTGTAAAATACAATTTCTATAAACTGAATACATATATCTTGACTTCTAAGGGATAAACACACGGTAGGGGGATTATCACAAATCCAAATATTTGAAAAAAGACCTCGAAAAATGCTGTGCAAAACTTCAGTAGTTACAGTCTACAGCACAGGTATTATACTGTTAATTTTAAATAAAGAAATTAGCTTTTCTATTCAAAAGGCAAGTAGGTTTCAATTTAAATAACGAGACACAAAATTAACTTTTCCAAATCTATAACTATGGTTTCATTTTTGAAATTTCAATTTGCAATGTAGCTCTAGAATACACGGCTATTTTACAAAAGACTTCACGCTGGACCAACTCTATTCTACACTAACTTGAAATGAATTATAAGAGCTTAATTATATGCATATTATTCTTTCCTTCTCGTTAAACGAAAACTTGTTACATGGAAAGGTAATAATTTCAAGAAACGGTAGATAAAAATAAACTATAGTCGTTCAGAACTTCCGTCTGTATATATATATATATATATATTAAAATACATAACAATAAACTGCAGAATGATTAGAGGAACTCACTAAACCTGAATTAAAAAAAATAATATAACTGTGTTATATACATGAGATACAGTTTTATCTACTCACAAGTTTATCTTGGTGTGAGAATCGCTTCTCTAATGCTTCTTCCATTACCTAATTAGAATCTCCTTTGTTTTTATAGGGTGATGCAACGCACACTTTTACATTACTTAGAAGTTTAGCAGGTGGTTTTTTGTGGCTAAAGAAATAAAGAATCATGAGGAGTATTGTTATGAAAATAAATTACAAGGACTCTGAAGAGATTGTTTTCGTGATAAAAATAATCTTTCTCTAAGATCACAAAGTAAGAAAGTTGGAATAAAATGTATTATATAAACAAATATCTTACGAGAGCAGTAATAATGAAAGCAGATGTAACGTAATTTTTAATAGAAAGTAAATACTTGTGCGTCATAAAATGTATATTTTATCGCCTAACGACCTAACTTCAATAATCTAACTGTATACATATTCAGAAATGCTTATACGTACACACACACACACACATATATATATATATATATATATATATATATATATATATATATATATATATATATATATATATGGTGCCATTCGGTTAAATTACTCTTAAATCTGAATGAGGCATTAACACCACAAGTAATGTCGTTAATTAAACACATTTATTATTTCTTGATTAAGCATAACTGTATATATATTTACAAAATCCCAAGCGGGAAAGAAGTTCATCCAACACTTATATCGTATAAAGCCGTTCTGACTCTCTCACCTAACTCAGAGCCTGCACAAAGCTTTATCCAATCACAAAGCCCAGTACCAAGGATGCCAAAGGAGGGAAGCTGTGATTCGCCCATCATCTCGCTCTCGCTACCAGAGCTCATAAGCTGTTGCCACGCGGAAAATACCGATTTGTGAAATTTTAGGTTATCACCTTAATATGCATTTGCGCGCGCGTGCCTGCGTGTGTGTGTGTGTGTGTGTGTGTTCGTTCGTTCAAGATAATTTAAAAGAATACTTATAAGCACAAATTTTTAAATATTTGACCTCCATGGCTAAAAATAAATACTTTACAGTTAGAAATAATTAGAAGATAAAAAGAACTTTTTATATACTATGTTTTTAAATTTTCTGTTGAATCATATAAACTTGACAATTCTATGTATTAATAAATACTTTTTAAAATGTTTTTATGAATTATCCCATCAACTTGAAAGAAAATGAAGTTAATTGGAAGTTAACTTGCGTTTAACTTTTCGTTCCCTTCCCAGTCGATAGATGGCTGTACCAGTCTACAAAACAAAATTAACTGAAAATGAATTCAATTATGCTTAAAGATGGCTAAAAGTATCAAAAGAATGCATTGTCATCGTGTTCTGAGCTATTCTAAAAGTTTCAAATGTCTAGCTAGTTGGGAAGTTAGTTAAAATCGATTGCAAGATTTGAACTGGACAAACACACAAACTCACAAACACACAGACAAACATGAAAGCGAGTTAATAAAAACATGTAAAAAGTACTGGTAAACCTTATCATTCATGAATTATTACTTATGGTAGTAGCTTATTTAATTTATTAAAAAATATTAATTTTTAGTTTGTTTTTTTAATACCAGCCCAAAGTTTGTATAAAATCGTCTTTCAAAAGACTGGTGCAGGCCATGAATGGTAGTACTTTTCAGTAGGATGGATGCAATTAAGTGGAGTGATCAATAGCGATCTAGAGAAGAATCTACACGACGAATATGAGCAAACATTGGTCTACGAATCCAGTAATCTTCATTTATGGATTCTTGGACAGATTTACATTGGCCCTATCAATCTACCAATCCTTTTTGATAGATTGGGGATACCAATGAAAATTCGTGGATAAATTCATTGATACGAGATTACACATGTCATCCGTCATTTTCATTACAGAAACAACACTGGGTGCCTCTCTCTTCGTTGGTACTCTTCTCTACATAAGAAAAAGGAATTTGGGAATAAAAGAAAATTATTTTAGCAGCACCAAGGAATGTTCCCGTGATAAAGATGTGGGATGACATGCGCATTGTTACATGCTTCGTAAGCTTCTGCGCAGTGGGTTTCGACGTTCCCGTGCTGTTCCCTCATAGGGAACATTGTTAGCTTGCCTATATGGTACTCCTGTAATGAAATATTCAACAAAATTTCACTGTATATTCTGCGAATGTCTTACTACAAGTGCCTCTGCATTAGGAGGGCCCGATTTAGAAAATTCTTGACTATAGGCACAACGCGAGATGGGGGGGGGCTAACACTGATGTGGGCGTAAAATTTCCAAAATTGACACACACAAAAAAATAATCACGAATCACTGTGAAAGTACCATTTTACCAAGAACTGGCTATTTGAAGCGTAGAAGCGTAGAACATTATCAAATAACAAAAAGCAATACAACATATTAACTTCTTCATTAAAACACCAGTGCCATGTAACCAGGAAAACTTATTAATCCCTTATATACACTATAACATTCATATGATGAACTATACATATAACTATACATATGATGAGCCAATCAATCAATCAAATTTGAAAGGATATATTAAGAAAGGTAAAATTTTAAAAAAAAAATTTGAATTGGGAATTTTTTTCTTTTTTTCCTTTTAAAATAAAAATTTTTTGGTGGGCCCCCAACATTCAGGGCCCCTAGGCCCAGGCTTACCGGGCATTAGTAAAACACAATTACTTTGAGTTAAAATTTTAGAAATGTGTATAAAGTGTGTGGATACATAAGTCACTTCGACAAATTGCCTCTAACATTAAATACTATTTGGCTCTGAGGGTAAATATAGAAAATCAAAAGTTTCAAATTGCTTGAATTATTTGTGAAAGATAAACGAAAAGAAACACTTCCTGAAAAAAACTCTTTTCCTTCAACGAATGAGCTCTAAACTGAAGTAACCAACCTGTTTAGACGTCGTGTAGCAAAAGAAGACCGCAACATTCCAAACTTACCATCCTTGTCATAAAGATACAATTTTCATAATTGTAGAAATTAAGAAAATAATATATCAGGTAGTCTCTTCTTACTAAACTACCGCGGGTGATTAACGTAGGATTACTTATAGTTGCTTACCTTTTTTTTTCTTTTTTTTACGCATTTTCGTACTTTTCTGTTTGACTGTTTACTGCTATTGGGTTTGGCGCGCTGCCAAAAGTATAACTCGCGACGCAGGACGGACTCTGGATTTTTTTTCTTTCCGGAAGACCATTATTGAGGAACGTAATCCTAAGTTTAAAAGATTTTACCCAAATTGCAACTGACAAAACCAAAGCAATTCGCATCTTTTAATTGCTATGCTAATTTCATCTGGCTATTTACTTGGTCAGATGTATTCTGTAAACTAAATTTCAATTTTTCAGATTTTTTTTTTCAATTTTCCACACCTAAAATCAGATAAGGGGACAAATACCAATTTTTTGGTCTATTGAAACACTCTATGGAAAGAACATTTGAGCAAAATACCGCCTACATGGTACAATAGTAAACGTCAGGTCACAATACTAAACGTCCTGATCTTCCACGCAGTGGGCTGTGGTTTAAATCCCGAGTGAGGCTTAGACGTTTCTGTGTTCTGTTTCTGTGTCTGAATTCACTCCCCTCATAGGGAGTGAATTCGATCACCTATATGGTGCTCCCGTAACAAAGCAGCCATTAAGATTTCCCGGTGCTGAACGTCTTCAAGTGCTTGCCGCATTAGAAAAATAAATTCAGTAAAATAAATTCAAATTTTATTTTTATTATTCTTGCTAATCTTTCAACTTGCTACGTAAAACATAGCATAAGTGAAATTTTTAAAACACACGGTTATTAACATTTATTTTCCGCCATTTGATTTATTCTGCCCACCATTGGAAATCTATATATATAAAACGCGTAGGTATGCGGCACGAAAATCGACGATATTTCTACACTCCGAATGGCAACGCCTGCAACTACCGGATGTAAACATTAGCGGCCGTCCACAATTTAAAACCGCGTGTGTGTAGTGGCGACATTTGTTATAACCACTGTTCTTTTAACAAAATATGTTTAGACCTATCAAATCCAGTGTTTAGTCATGGGCAGTTGTATGTAGGTTTATCTAGAGTCTGTTCTTTTGATTCTATCACTGTAGCATCTCCTACTTCTGAAATACTCAACTGTGTATATCAAGAAATTTGATGTAATGATAAAGTGTAGATATCTTAATTTTGAAAAATTGTACATACAGAGAGGGATATAATTTTTAAAATCATTGGTGTTAGGTTTCTCAATCTTATCTTTAACTCTGTTCTGAAGTAATGGAAATTCACATTTTTTAATCATGATGTTTTAGAATCAGCCTTATAATGAATTTAACAATGATTATAAATTTTTTGGCTGAACTACCACTACCCCTTAACAATGTTTATTTATGATGACAGGTAATGGTAACATTCCTTACGTATGTTACTTTCAGAAGAGTTGTTTTACAAAAGAAAATATATAACTAAAAGCGACCATGCTGGTCGCGCAGCGGCTAGTTTAAAAAAAAATTTATTTACTCTGAACTCGATAGTCTGAAACAATACTTTTGTGTTTTGAAACTTTTAAAATTCCTACGCTAAAGTTTGGCTTAGAGAAAAAATGTTTCACACTTTTTGCTTTAATTTCTCTCTCTTTTTTTTTATAGCAACTTCCCAATAAATGCCATTTTTCATTATAGAAAAATTACAGTTTGTCATTTTTTACTGATTGTTATTTGGTGGGATAGGTTTAGAAATATGACACACATAAGATCTAGTTTATTTTTTAAACAACATACTTTTGAAAGAAATGTTATTTGACAGTTAACAAACTGCTTACACAAAATATGCTCTTTCCTCCATCAGACCAAATTTTAATATTTTTACGATCTAGGCATTATTTTAATGCATATAATGCCTTAATATGAAAAGGAGGATAAAAACATAAAACAATTCAATTGTGGAGCGCAAGTATTTTCCCTTTTGCAAAACATTATTGTTTATTTTGTTGTACAATTCAAATTCCAGTTCTCTGCTTAGTGCATTAAATTTACTCTTATTAAAAAAATGGCAGGGTTGTTTTATGAGTCAAGTTATGATTGGGTATTTTTGCTTATTGCCGAAATAAAAGCTCACTAAATAATCAAAAAAATGTCAGACTTAAAATATGAGTATTATTCTTAACATAACTAATATAACTAGCCTCCTTTGTCAACAGATGGTTTACAGAGAGAATATTGCATGAATATCTTAAAAGTGACATAATTATTGACTCAAATAAATTTATAACCTATTAAAACAGGTAGTCACTAATTTACCAAACAGGGTCTAGTTGTTTTTCGATATCTCATCAAATATAAAATCGATGGACTTGCTTACTGGTTCCAAAACAAAATTAAAAAGATGTTTATAAAGATTCGGGCATCCAAAATCTAAGTTATATGCGCAATCTGTTGACAAAATACTAAATCTTCGGGTTTGTTTGCATCTATTACTATCATGTAATAATAATATTACCATCATGTTTGTTAACGGTACTCTTGACATTAATAAAAGCAAAATTAGGCTTGTCTCGTTAAACCTTGGGCAAGGGTCGCTACAGTAGAAATATTTTTAATGTATTCCAAACCATTCAGCATTAACTTTAGAAGCATTTAGCAATGCAAAATCGTTTCCCGGAGAACGCTGTCGACGAATAAGGTTGAATTTTACGTCTAGCAAGGGAAGAGAGGAAAATCTCCCAAGTTTTTTTAAATATTGCAAATCAGATAAAAACATTGTTTGGCACAGAGAGATTACTTCTGGTAACTAAGAGGAACGTTTAACTGACTTCTAAATTCTGAATAAGGGAAATATTGAAAAATCTAGGCAAATAAGTTATTTAAAACCTTCGTTAAAGAGAAACAGCTTCAATTCTTAATAACCTATGAAATAGTAAATGACCCAACTGGTTGCGGGAGGTCTTATCAAACGTAAAACTCGTTTCTTCGAAAATTGAGAGAAGGTTTGGTTTGGAAGGAAGGTTGTCTTTTTGCTACACGAGGGTTAATTAGACCGGGACCTACCCTTTAAAGCCGATTCCGAACGACTACAAGCATCCATGCCAACAGTTGGACTCGAACCCACAAGATCTGAACAGAATATGACAGCGCCCTAGCCATTCGGCCATCGCCTAGCCAAAAATTAAGCGAAATAAAAATACAATATTTTCATAAAGTTCATCCATAAACTTTCGATTCAAAACCATTCAACATTTTTTTTTAATTTAAGCCTAATAATATGACTATGCCGCTTTTCAATAAATAAATTAATAAATAAATAAAAAGTTATTCCTTCACCATTTAAAAGATATTATATATAATTTCAAATCGAAAAAAAAACAGTTAACCATCACAACCCTGGGCGCTTTTTTCTACCCTTAATGAAATAAACACCAACATTTTTGGTAACATTAAAAGTATTTTCCTGCACAAATAATTGATGATATAATGAATTTTCCGCAAGGACTTTTCTTTTCTGCTCGGAAATTCCCATCAATGACCGTTTTGCAACAACAGGTGAATTCTGCGAACACGAGACTGCGACCCTTTTTCTCCCCCCCCCCCCCCCCAAATCCAAATAACTGAAAAGATATCCTTCGGCAGCACAAAAGTTCCGAGAATGTCGTAAATATTTTTAATCGAAAACATTTCTAAAGGAAGAATTGTGCCCCGGTAATTAGATGAAAGTAAATATCTCCGAGGCTCCGGAATTAAACATTTATTGCTTTCGCCCAAGGTATATGAGGACGGTATCAATTCCGCAAATTTGAATTCTTCAGATCCTCAAATAATATTAAGATTTTCTCCTCCGGCCACGGTAAGAATGGGTATTAATTTCGGGTACTAATGGCATAGGATTTTCTTTTCCTCGTGCGGGATAGAGTATCAATTTTGACGAAGAAAAGAAAGACTACAAATCACATAGGTATAATCTTTCTCACTCTATATTTCGATATAAAGTAGTTTTTACTGTATTCCAAGCATTATAGCCTCTTAAAATACCCAGTAGAACGTATGAAAAGAGTCTAGTTTCTATTTAATAGGTGCAATTCTTTTTCAGCCCAGTGTGCATTACATGGGCAAATTGCAAATGAGAAATCATCAATTATTATTTAAAACTAACATGGGAATAAGATATTTCTAGAGGACGTTGTGTAAGAATTTATATCTAAACCGATATGAATAAAATATTTATCTCAAATAAGGCACGTTTTTGTATCACATTTTACCATAATGTTTTTATATAACGTGTAATTTTCTGGGTAATCTTTATTTCTCTCAAAAGTAATAAATAGAAAGATCGGCTAACGGGGATTGTACCAAGTAATAATATAGTCTTCAAAACAAGACAAATGGTTCAGAAAAACTGACATGGATGTTTTTAGTGACTCACGTGTTTTTTGGCGTTTTGAAAGCGAAAATGAAACCCATTTTGCTCCATCACTCACAGATTTCAAGCAAATATTCATAAAATATATTAGTGATGAAATATATATATATACAAAAAGCAAAACCTACAATGTAAATTTCTGTAGTAGTTTCTTGAAATTTGAATTCAAGAACATATGAACCAATTCAATATGTATTTGAACCATTCGCAAACTTGAGGGAGATATTCAACAAATTGTTTTATGAGCTGGAGTTTAATATAACGGGGTGGTAAGAACCTTTTTACGAGGAACAAAATTATCCTGGATAAAGTTTATTTTACCGGGCTTGAGAATGTTTCGTAGATGTCAGTCTGTTTTATTCTTTTGAGAGCATCTATCACGGCTGTCCCCCAAGTAATGGAAACAGATGTTTTTTGTGTAAATTGATTGCTTGCCTAATAATATTATCCATACTTTAAAATCGATATTAAACGCTTGTGATCATTGTAACTGATTTTCTTAAGAACCAAGGAAAAAAGTTCAAACGTTTCTCACAAGTTAACAGAATGTTCGACAAGAAATGAAGAGTATTCCTCTCTAGTAATACTGCTTTTAGGCTCTTTTTAGAAGAATCAATGAACACTCGCAAATTGGAGGAATTGTATTGTACGTAATGAAACGGTTTCCAAGGAAGACACCTAAACAATATCAAAGGTCTTTAAACTTATTAAATTATTAATTCATTTATTATTCATGCAATACATTTAAAAAAATTGATTTTAATTTAGGATTTGTTAATGAAAACTATTTAAATTTTACCGAGGAAGAAACTTGATAAAACGCTCATATAGAGATTAAAAAATTGCATTTTATTTTTAAGAAACCTGACGTCATAGAATTTTTTATATATTTTTCCCGAATTCAGCTATCAAAAATCCATACAAATCAACAAAAACACAAGGTCAGTTTTTCGGTTGAACAACTGTGTTATAGTATAAAATGGTAAATAAAAGCTTCCTCAAGTTCCCAAAATAAGGGGCATATAGTTTTAGATCAATAGGTACAGTCCTTTCACATGCCGCAGACCATTAGATGAACGATTTACAAATGCGAAAAACATTGAACTTTTGGATACAAGCTGGAAAATCGTGAGCACTTTGCAAATGTGATTAGGAGTAGGCAGGTACTTAGTAGGCGTACGTCGGGTCAGAAGAACTAGAAGGTAAACACGTGCATTAATCTTAAGGCACCATTAATCTTAAGGTAAGGTATTACTTTACCATTCATCTTAAGGTAAAACCGTAAAATGTAAAGAAGTTTACAACTTAGATAATTGTCATTATTAAAAACAGATTCATAGTTCTTGGTCCTCACTTGTTGTTATTAGAGTTATTGTAGTCTGAAGATGGATGATGTTCATGCAGTTTGGAAGCCTTATGAAATGACTATGGAGTCCTCTAGAGTCGCTCTTACAGGAAAGGGAGCACGTAACTCCTACGTCAGCGAGAAAGAGAATAAAATCGTTGTAAAAGGGGATTCAAGTGTTGTTACATTAACTAACTTTAGAACACTTTACAGATCTTCTCTATAATATACCCTAGAAATGATGTTTGTCTTGTCTCTGCCAGTCTATTAGTTGGTCAGAAGCGCTATCATCATCTTTTGCATCTCGAGGGCTAAACTGACTGGAGCATACAGCCTAAAGCCTATTCTGAACCATTGCAAATATACATACCTACCATGTAATTCGAACCCGATTTTGGTTTCGAAGACTATCTGAGCTTCTTTTACAACAGCATCGGAAACTTTCCGTTCCCGTTGAGCATGGAAAGCTCGCAGAGAAGCTAGTGTTCGAAATATTCATTCAAGTTTCTTCGATCACGTGTATTCAGCATGTTTTAAGTCCTCTACCATGTAGTGAACGAAAGTTCGCCTGAACTTGCGTTGCTGACACTGTTTTCGCAAACCAAAACACACAGTGCTCACTAGCATGTATCCATTTTGAAACGTTGTGATGTGTGTGTATCCCGCCATCTAGTGCCGACATTTGGAAACAAAGCAACGATACCAATACTGGATGCGCTATATTGTGACACTTATTCGGTTTTTGAAATCTGGGTGAGTGGCCAGACTTGTATGGATTAAGTTCAAGTCGGCTATATTTGACAACACCATAACAACAACGGTTTTTGTAATCTTTAGAGTTAATTTTATTTTCTTGAAAAATTATATGCCTCCTTCTGAAACACCCTTGTATTATGTACGTATATATTGGCAGATAGAGAGAAATCCATTAGCGTGTTAGTCCAATGATAAATTTCCCTCCTGTTATGCTTCTCTAAACAGCCAAACTATTTCAATAAAAATAACTGGTTGTATCCTTATTCCCGTCTGGATTTCAATTACGTTTCGGAAAAAAAAAACTTCATTTCTGCAGACAAATAAATATATCCCATTAGACAACTTCGCAGTGCTATTACGTAATTCTCTTTCATCATCAAATACTTCTGCCATAGATATATACCAACGTAGCGGAATGAAAGGCATTTTTCTCTGCGAGATACATTTTTCTTTCGTTTTTCCCTCCCTTGCAGAATAATTCCTTTTTTTTTACATTAATATTTTTGTCATGCGTGTCGTGCAACAAGAGGTGAGTGCAGAACAAATAAATAGAACTCAATAAATCCGGAGGAAATAATGTCTTGCAGCGAACCAAAACTTCCAAGAATCCGAATTTTTTTTTAATAAATATATTTTTTGAAAAGAATCTGGATATATCTCTGATAGATGATAGGGAATCGCTCATACTTCTTATGAAATATTATATTTATTGTTGGAGCCCAAGTGAAATTTGATATATGGCCAGGTAAAAATGTATTCGCCATTTGAAATCCACATTTCCGAATCACCAAAATATTTATCTAGTTTTTAAAACCATAGTTTTTGTCCTTGAACCGTAAGAACAAATTCTTACTGATATTTCCAACAAATATCCCTAAAAGAAAATATCTCATGATATCGGATCTCTGTAGAATTTCTAGACATCTTCCATCAGAAATATTTTTTATAAACGTTGGAATTATACCCTAAGTATGTATATACACTCTAATAGTCAAAGGTATAGATAAATAAATAAGAAATTCTAATATATATAGTAAAGTAGATTTTGTTTATTTTAACTTTGGTAAAGCAAAATATTTCTAACTTGAGACCCTTTTTTCAACATATGTCTGCGCGGATAAATGTAGTCCATTACTGTTATGGACAATCAAACTGCACAATATACTGAAATCTAGACGCAAGATGCAGTTCTGAGAACTATGGGCTGAAAAATTGTTGGTAACATAACTACAATAGAATATCGTCCGAATTTATGACGTCGTCTCTACGTTGTTGCATTCAGAGTAGACACTCTCGGCAAAGCCATTCGACACGCACGTACGTTAAAGCAATAGCGTCTTTTACACGTACGCTTTTTCCAGCGTGAAACCACGATCCCGCGCGATTGACTGCACGTGTGAAGGTGTCGGAGAGGAAGGGAAAGCCGCTTTTGAGCGTACTGCAAGTTTTCCCGCGCGCAATCCCGTACGCTCCAAGCACTCCAAGAGCGTATTACACATACGTTTTTTTTTTTGCGAGTACTTGGAGCGTGCGCGCAATCCCGTACACTCCAAGCACTCGAGAGCCCTTTACACGAACGCTTTTTCACGCGTGAAACCACGTACACGAGCGATTGAGAGCACGTGTGAAGGTGTCGGAGAGGAAGGGAAAGCTGCTTTTGAGCGTAATGCAAGTTTTCCCGCGCGCAATCCCGTACGCTCCAAGCACTCGAGAGCCCTTTACACGTAAACTTTTTCCCGCGTGAAACCACGATCACGATCGATTGAGTACACGTGTGAAGGTGTCGGAGAGGAAGGGAAAGCTGCTTTTGAGCGTACTGCAAGTTTTCCCGCGTGCAATCCCGTACGCTCCAAGCACTCCAAGAGCGTATTACACGTACGCTCTTTTACGAGTACTTGGAGCGTACGCGCAATCCCGTACGCTCCAAGCACTCGAGATCTCTTTACACGTACGCTTTTTCACGCGTGAAACCACGATCACGCGCGATTGAGTGCACGTGTGAAGGTGTCGGAGAGGAAGGGAAAGCTGCTTTTGAGCGTACTGCAAGTTTTCCCGCGCGCAATCCCGTACGCTCCAAGCAGTCTAAGAGCGTATTACACGAACGCTCTTTTTTTTCGAGTACTTGGAGCGTGCGCGCAATCCCGTATGCTCCAAGCACTCGAGAGTCGTTTACACGTACGCTTTTTCCCGCGTAAAAACACGATCACGCGCGATTGAGTGCACGTGTGAAGGTGTCGGAGAGGAAGGGAAAGCAGCTTTTGAGAGTACTGCAAGTTTTCCCGCGCGCAATCCCGTACACTCCAAGCATTCGAGAGCCCTTTACACGTACACTTTTTCCCGCGTGAAACCACGATCACGAGCGATTGAGTGCACGTGTGAAGGTGTCGGAGAGGAAGGGAAAGCTGCTTTTGAGCGTAATGCAAGTTTTCCCGCACGCAATCCCGTACGCTCCAAGCACTCTAAGAGCGTATTACACGAACGCTCTTTTCCGAGTACTTGGAGCGTGCGCGCAATAACGTATGCTCCAAGCACTCGAGAGTCCTTTACACGTACGCTTTTTCCCGCGTGAAACCACGATCCCGCGCGATTGAGTGCACGTGTGAAGGTGTCGGAGAGGAAGGGAAAGCTGCTTTTGAGAGTACTGCAAGTTTTCCCGCGCGCAATCCCGTACGCTCCAAGCACTCGAGAGCCCTTTACACGTACGCTTTTTCCCGCGTAAAAACACGATCACGCGCGATTGAGTGCACGTGTGAAGGTGTCGGAGAGGAAGGGAAAGCAGCTTTTGAGAGTACTGCAAGTTTTCCCGCGCGCAATCCCGTACACTCCAAGCATTCGAGAGCCCTTTACACGTACACTTTTTCCCGCGTGAAACCACGATCACGAGCGATTGAGTGCACGTGTGAAGGTGTCGGAGAGGAAGGGAAAGCCTCTTTTGAGCGTACTGCAAGTTTTCCCGAGTGCAATCCCGAACACTCCAAGCACTCCAAGAGCGTATTACACGTACGCTCTTTTGCGAGTACTTGGAGCGTGCGCACAATCCCGTACGCTCCAAGCTCTCGAGAGCCCTTTACACAAACGCTTTTTCACGCGTGAAACTACGATCACGCGCGATTGAGTGCACGCGTGAAGGTGTCGGAGAGGAAGTGAAAGCTGCTTTTGAGCGTACTGCAACTTTTCCCGCGCGCAATCCCGTACGCTCCAAGCACTCCAAGAGCGTATTACACGTACGCTCTTTTGCAAGTACTTGGAGCGTGCGCACATTCCCGTACGCTCCAAGCACTCGAGAGCCCTTTACACGAACGCTTTTTCACGCGTGAAACTACGATCAAGCGCGATTGAGTGCACGCGTGAAGGTGTCGGAGAGGAAGGGGGAGCTGCTTTTGAGCGTACTGCCAGTTTTCCCGCGCGCAATCCCGTACGCTCCATGCTTGGAGAGTTCGCGCCATCCAGTACGCTCCAAGCAGTCGCGAAAGAACGTACGTGTAAAGGCCGCTATAGAAGACTTTCTTCCTCGAGTTTCATAGGCTATAGCAGAAACCCACAGTAAAGCTGTTACATATTATCACGTTGAATTCAGTGTCACTCTAATTCGGGTGACAAGTGAAATTCTCATAAAGCCACGTCACCAGTATGTGGGTGAGTATAATACTGTTCGCGTTTTGTTCCCAAAATTATAGATTGACAAAATTTGCTCTTTGAATGGAGGCATTGTCCTCTTGTAAGGTGGTTGGCTGCATAGGAGAAAAGTGCGTCAATACTACAACGAAAATTTTTACTGAATTGAAAGATGACAGGCCGTATTCATTTATCTATCCAGTATAAAAAGCACTAAGAAAGGCTAATTTTGAAGGTAGAATTTCAACGCCTATGGGAAAACATTACGAGATGTTCTAAGTTGTATATCTATTAAATAGCTGGTAGTATCTTGTCTAGGCTTTCGCAATAATACAAGATGGAAAATGCAAAATAATTTGCAATATCGTGTTTGTCAAATTTGTTTTATACAAGAAAACACAAACAGCGAACATTGTAAAACACTGGCCTATGCTAAGGGAATCCCGTACAATGTTATATAAAAAAAAGTCCTGTAAAGCCACGTAAAGTAGTGAAAAATCGACCAATCCGTGTTCTTCCGGACTATCGGTTTTCTCGCGAATCACTTTTCTCGTTACATTACATGTCCCTTTATACACTGAAGTGCCACTGAATTAGGGATACCTACCTAGTAACAAGTTGGGCCTCCTCTGGCCTTGATAATGGCTGCCACACGACGAGGCATAGATTCAACAAGTTTCTGGAAACGTTCCACGGGAATGGCTTGCCAAATATTGGCTAAAGCTGTCCATAATTCAGTAACGTTCTTTGGTGCTGTGTGGTGGGCTTTCACGCCTTGTTCCAAAACATCCCAAAGATGCTCAATAGGATTTAAGTCTGGGCTTCTAGGTGGCCAATTCATGACAGAGAAGTCAGAGGAATGCTCATCCAACCAGCCAGTATCCAACCGGGACTTGTGAGAGGTACAGTTGTCTTGCTGGAAAACTCCATTACCGTGCGGATAACAGAACAGCATAAACGGATGGAGGTGATCACCCAGCAATTCTACGTACCGAATTGCATTGAGGGAGGTTGGTAAACGCACCAAAGATCCCAAACTGTGCCACGGAAAAACACCCCAGACCATGATTGAGCCACCATGCCCTTGTACAGTTCCAGCCGGGCATGCAGGATCCATGGCTTCATGAGCCTGACGCCATATTCTCAGCCTCCCGCCGGCGTTAAGTAATCGGAATCGAGACTCATCACTCCATGCTACTCGTTTCCAGTCCTCTACACTCCAGTCTCTGTGCTCTCTTGCCCAGGCAAGACCGCACTATACTCGCCCGATTATACGCGGCGCTATATACGCGCCGACTCGCACTATACTCGCACTATACTCGCCCATTGCTCTATACTCGCCCGATGGCGAGTATAGAGCAATGGTACTCTCGTAGGTCGACGGCTCCCGAAACCCATACGGCGAAGCGAGCGTTGCACAGTCCGTTTACTGACTGTACGACTGGCACCGTCATTAAACTGGGTGGTAATTTGAGCTAATGACTTCGCTGGCTACGTACAATACGCCTGAGCCGTCTCTCACCACGCACTGTCAAGGCTAATTGTCCTTTGCAGTTTGCCCGATCGCTAGTTTTTTTTTCCACCATCCATGTATTCTTCGTATACTCTTGACACTGTCGACCTTGAAAATCCTAGCTGTCTGACGATTTCGGAAATTGAATGGCCCATGCGTCGCGCACCTACGATTTGTCCGTGATCGAGGGCGTCTAAATCAGGAAGTTTACCCATACTGGCAATTCAAACAACTAATTAAGAACAACCACAGTACGCGCTATATATGCAGTTACCACAGCGCCCTCACTTGCACATACATGATGCGCAGCGCTACACAATTTGCATAGGCTTTGCTATCCCTAATTCAGTGGCACTTGAGTGTATATCATTGTTTGCATCCTCTTTATATATCATTTCTGTCTATAAATCATATTTTTGTCATGTTTTTATTAACTCGCTTTCTTGTTTGTTTGTGTGTGTGTTTGTCCAGTACAAATCTTGCAATCGATTTTTAAATAACTTTCCGACTAGCTAGACATTTGAAACTTTTAGAATAGCTCAGAACACGATGACAATGCATTATTTTAATACTTTTAGCCATCTTTAAGCAGGATTGAATTCATTTTCAGTTAATTTTGTTTTGAAGACTGGTGCAGCCATCTATCGACCGGGACGGGAACGAAAAGTTAAACGCAAGTTAACTTCCGATTAACTTCATTTTCTTTCAAGCTGATGGAATAATTCATCAAAAAGATTTTAAAAAGTATTTGTTAATACATAGAATTATCAAGTTTATATGATTCAACAGAAAATTTAAAAACATGGTATATAAAAAGTTATTTTTATCTTGTAATTATTATCATGTTTACACTGAATTATGGTTTTAAAATGCTGACTTATTATAATGCTTTTCGGCCTTGTGTTTGGCGCAGCATGTCCTCTCTGGACCTTGCGCCATTAAACCCCAAACAAACAAACAACCATTACATGTCAGTGCAAACTACAAAGAACTGATTAAAGGGGGTCAGCTTTTGAGCCGAACATTCAAAATGAACAATCGCGAAGAAAAGTGATTACACTACAACGGTACGTTCCAAGTCAGTAGCAGCTTTTATAACTCTCAATCATAATTTTTTTTTCCTCCTTAGAGACGCATTTAAAATATAGTACACCAAGCTCCGATACACCAAGTAGGCAGCCTCACACAAGTATTAAAAGTAAACCGAAATCACGTTAAATTAAACCTCCATAGGCAAAATCCCAAAAAAATTTTAACTGGCATGGAACAGAAAAGAAATTAATTCTCATCTGCAGTTTCAAAAAAAGTTTGTTTTAAAAAAACATTCCCTTTCTCCCCGCATCCATTATTGCTCTGACGTTATGAGGCATGAAAACTGTAATTCGATTTCGATGCGACTTTTTCGAGGGATGTTAGATCACATAATTACAAGATAAAAAGAACTTTTTATATACCAAGTTTTTAAATTTTCTGTTGAATCATATAAACTTGACAATTCTATGTATTAATAAATACTTTTTTTAAATTTTTTTGATGAGTTATCCCATCAACTTGAAAGAAAATGAAGTTTATTGGAAGTTAACTTGCGTTTAACTTTTCGTTCCCGTCCTGGTCGATAGATGGCTGCACCAGTCTTCAAAACAAAATTAACTGAAAATTAATTCAATCCTGCTTAAAGATGGCTAACATTATTAAAATAATGCATTGTCATCGTGTTCTGAGCTATACTAAAAGTTTCAAATATCCAGATAGTCGGGAAGTTAGTTAAAAATCGATTGCAAGATTTGTAATGGACAAACACTCACACAAACAAGAAAGCGAGTTAATAAAAACACGGTAGAAAATATGCATTTTTTTTTCTAAATAAAGAACAACAGAACTCAGTGAATTAACCCACCCTCCCTTTAAAGTCAGTAGTAATTTATTTTAGGTCCGAATGTAGCGCTTAGCAACTATAAATTCTGACAGCGCAATGAAATAAAACTTCACCATTTTATATTAGGAATTCGTTAACATATTTTCTCCACTTATCCAGTAAATCACAAAACAATTTTAGAAAAGCAATCACGTAGAAATCTTACTTTCATTATAAACAGCCCAAAGCAATCTTAAACAGTAATGGCGTTTTCACTGTAAACGTATAAACCATTCGCAATAAAACTAAACCACGATAACTGAAAAATATTTGTTGCATGTAGGATGCTATTGTGCATTGCAGCTTTCTATCATCTGTATTTGAGAGCAAACAAAGGTAACAGCGCTCACTTATGATTTCATCCCACGCCTTATTTACTATTAAACAGCACAGTCTGTCGACGGCACTTTGCTATTTATTGTCAAAGAAAGGAATTTAAAGCACGGGCTTTGTTTATCAGTTTGCAATATCCCTCGTCTATAACAAACATTCTGAGAAATAATATAGTACTATTTTGAGATCATCCCAGGAAAAAAACGGCTCTTCCGTCGGGAAACTTTATCCTACTTTTATATAACTTTTTTTTTTCCATCTATACGGAATCTTCTTTGGGAAAAGAAATATCAAACATTTATACTCTTAAAAACTTCCAGGAATTGAAATTCAAGCGAAATGAAAAATATTCGCAATGCAAAAGCACTCTTTAAATTATACAGTAAGGAAAACCATCTAAAAAATTTTAAGAAATTTTTTTTTCTGCGAACTTAAGTAGAAAGTTTCCCCAGGTATGTAAGAAGTATTTAGCATTTTATTTTTTTTTGTACTCTGATGTCTTTTAGATAAAGCTAAATTTTAATATATTCCTGGAAGAAAATGAAATAAGTATTTTCTCGTTTAAAAAGAATACATTAGTGTTGCGTTCATAAACTTTTGAGAATTTTTACCTGACTAGTGCACTCGGCTTGTTTTCTAGGAAAAGATAAAACTATCTGAACTAAAATGGAAAGCCGGACTTTTTTTTATTATTTATGCTTAAGATGTTCTATCGAGAAGGCTTAGATAAATTTAATTTTCCCGGTTTTACTTAAAACTTAAGGCGGCTTCTCAGTTTTACTTTTCAAACTTAAAGGCGGTGAATGACTGTAAAGGCAGTGAATGACTAAAGGCGGTGAATGACTTGTAACATAAGGTTGTAATGTAATGTTCGGGGAGAGCATTACAGCGCAAATGTATCCATGTTTCTACTCGAATACCTGTTTTGAGTGCTGGGCTTTAAACATAGGGGTAGCATGCTTCTAATTTTTGGAGGGGCACAAATCGAATTCAGTTAGGGCCCTCCTCAGCGCATTGACTACCAGACGGTCTTTAAAAAAAATAAAATATTATGACTTTTTGAAATTGAATAACAATAGAATTGATGTTTGAGTAACATTCCAAAAGTTATACAATGAGAAAAATAAATATAATATAAATAAAAGGAGAAAAAAAAATATAACATCGAATTTTTGCTATGGATCATATCACTGTTAAAAACTATGTTAAGGCTAAAGACATAATCGGAATCTTCAGTTTTACTGTTTGAAAAAGCGGGAAAAAACGAACTTTCTTAAAAGTTTTCTACAATGTTCTGATTTTAACTGAACTTCTGTTAACATTTTAATTATTTCAAGTTAAGTTGGGAGGGGGGAGCACGTGCCTCCCCGCCCCCCCCCCCTCCGACGCTACGTCACGAACTGACGGAAGTGGAGGACTTTAAAGGTCCTCCACTTCGGTCAGTTCGGTGTAAACTGCACGAACTTTTAATGTAATGATCAAAGTGAATCGCTAAACAATCGACAGTTCAGCGGAGAACAATTACTCTAAATCAGTGACTCTCAACCACTGTGCCGCGAGATTCTTCAAGTGTGCCGCCACTGCGGACAGTGGCGCACCCAGGGGGGGGGGGAACAAGGGACTCTGTCCTCTCCCCAAAGAAATAGAAACTGCATTATGAATATTGATTTTGCATTATAAATATTTTTATCCGTTCATCTCGGCCCCCCCATGCATTATAAATATTTTTATACGTACATCTCGGCCCCCCCCCCCAAAGAAAAAAGGCGCCACTGACCACCAAGGTGCGCCACTGACGGCGGATGCCCATACATAAGCGACATCAAACAAGCAGTTCAATCAGTTCTACCTTCCTCGCTGCGACTGGCTGAACGAATGCACACGACTATTACAGTTCTGGACTGGTAACTGGTAGGTCTGGACTATTACAGTTGTGGACTTTTAAATCTGGATCACGAAATGAGAGTAGCATTATCATTTTTGCGCCCAAATATAAAAGACGTTATCAGAAAACACAAAGCTCAAATTTCACATTAAATGTAATTTGCAGTAAAATGAAAATTTTGTTTACATTGTAATGCAATTTTATTTTATATTTCATTAAAAATTATTCCGTATGCTATTTTCACAAAATATATTATAGGTACATCAATCAGTGATCCCAGTGAAATTCTTTTAAATTTATCTTATTGTTAGTGTGCCGCCAAATTTTAAAATTATTTAAAGTGTACCGTGAATAAAAAGTTTTGAGAATCACTGCTCTAAATGAACGGCTCGGCTCATCGCTCGCTCTCAGGCACTGACTACCGAATGCTGGTGTTCCATAAGATTACATTGCAACGTTAATATAAGATTCCATAAGATTGCATTGTTACAAGTCAGTCTCGTCCTTTAAAGATTCTACACTCTTGTACCCAGGGCCGCCCAGAGGGGGGGGGGCAACTGGGGCACTTTGCCCCAGGCTCCCAACTGCCGGAGGGGCCCAAAAAAATTTAAAAAATTTATTTATTAGATTTCCTCCGAAAGAAAATTCTTAAACTTGTATCGTACTTCAAAATTCAAAATAATCTCCTGAAAAAAGGGGCCCCTCCAAAAATAAAAAAAAATTATTTGATTAATCAGATTTCTCTTACTACAAAATAGTCTTCTGAAAAATAGTCTTGGGGCCCCCAACAGAAGTTTGCCCCAGGCCCCGTAAAGTCTCTGGGCGGCCCTGCTTGTACCATAATTTATAAGCAGACAGATACTTAGCATAAGGCCCTTGACCCTTTTCTAGTTAAGCCACCGCATCTCAATTTGCTTTCTTAAAAACAGTTTATAAAATGTTCTATACCTCAATTCGTCATACATCCAAGTGCCATTGTTAAATTCTTTTTCAAATTCCAAAACAGACGAGCGGTAAACGCATTCATAGTCAAGCATGAGTCACAATTTTATGGGATTAAATCTACCTTTGCCACTTGTTCAAGTGGCGGGCGAATTGTCAAAGCATTTGACTTCGTTGACCGGCAATGTAGAGAAGCACGATTGCTCGACTTCAGCGGCTCGGCTCGGGCCTCGCTTTAAGGCACTGACTACCAAATACTCGCATTACATTGCATTGCAACGTGTTGTCACAAGTCAGTCGTCGCTTTCACATTTACCACCACCAATTTCAAGTAGTTGACGTGTTTCACGAAATTTTTTCAGTAGTAACAGCATTTGACGACCGTATCATGACAGTATCACGTTCTTCGAATCAACTAAAACTATCTTGACATTTCAATATATATAGACGTCAATCAAGGAGACACAATAATAGGCAAAATAAAGGAATATCTATATACTAGCTGAAAACCCGCGCTTCGCTACGGAGTACATTCAAATTAAATACAACGGTCAATGTATGCAATTAATGCCAAAAAAAATAAATTTATATATTTGTAAAAATGCGACGATCAATGTATACAATTGATGTAATTAATATATATATATATATATATATATATATATATATATATAAAACAGTTCCGTAACTGACTCATTCACTGACTGACATACAACGCACAGATCAAACCGCTAGACTGTATGGCGATTCTTCTTATAGTGTAGGGGTGCACTAAGAAAGATTTTTGAAAAATTCTTATATTTTTTAAAATTAAATTTTTAAGCTGTTTTTGAAACTTTTTTTAAGTTTGCATTTAAAATAATAATTTGAGGATTATAAAATTTATATCATGAGAAAGATCATAAAAATTCCTTCATAATGAGATCTTTTTCGAATCTTTACCTCCCTTTTCTGATTTTTGGTGAATTTTTAAAGATTAATTTTTTTTAATTTAATCTATTAATTGCTGATCACGTGATTTATTTTTCTGATACTTTGAATAAATTTATCGTCACGTGCATAAAAACTAAATAGACATAAAAATATTTTTTTCTTGCTAATGCGGCAGACGATTGGACATCATTTTTCTATAAAAATGTCCCTTACGATTTTTTTATAAATATGTTTTTTTTACATCAATTGTATACATTGATCGTCGTATTTATTATAAATATATATATATTTACATTTTTTGGCATTAATTGCATACATTGACCGTTGTATTTAATTTGAATGTACTCCGTAGCGAAGTGCGGGTTTTCAGCTAGCATATATATATATATATATATATATATATATATATATATATATATATATATATATATATATATATATATATATATAAAATCGTAAGGGATATTTGTCTTTTTGGATAATATCCAATCGTCTGCTGCATTAGAAAGAAAAAACTATTTTTTGTCTATTTAGTTGTTATGCACGTGACGATAAATTTATTTAAAGTACCAGAAAAAGAAATCACGTGATATTATCCACTGATCACGTGAATATCAGCATTTAATAAATTAAATTGTAAAAATTAATCTTTAAAAATTCACCAAAAATCAGAATATCGAGGTAAAGGTTCGAAAAAGATTTCATTTTAAAGGAATTTTTATGATCTTTCTTGTAATATAAATTTTATAACCCTCAAATTATTATTTTAAATGCAAACTTAAAAAAAATTACTAAAACAGCTTAAAAATTTAATTTTAAAAAATCTAAGAAGAATTTTTCAAAAATCTTTCTTAGTGCACCCCTACACCATAAGAAGAATCGCCATGCAAAATTTCAGCCCTTTAGGTCCAGCGGTTTGGTCTGTGCGTTGTATGTCAGTGAGTCAGTCAGTCAGTTACGGAACTGTTTTATATATATAGAAGATTTTTTAAATACGCAACAGAGATCTTTTGATGACATTGTTTTGTAGCTACATTTAAGTGGGAAAATTCTGTACGTGTCTCCTTTCCCCGGATAATTGCTCAAAATTTATAAAAGAATATCGTAAAATTTACAAAAGCAGCCACTAAGAACTACCTGTTTAAAAATATATACATTCCTTTTGTTCGCCTATCCTTGGTATACGTTTGCTTTATGAAAAATTCGATGTGGGGGAAACGGCAAAAACAAGACAAATGCCTTCGGTGAGATAATACGATGTTTAGTGAATCGAGAGGTTACACAGTTTAGCAAATCGACCGCCCAATCTGTCTGTGAGAAATAGCCCCCGTTTACTTCGGACGCTGGGGACCAATTTTTCGATCTGGACGGCATCTTTATCACAATATAAACCGACTTACTTCGTTACTAGATTTTCAGCTCACTGTGAGAGATAAATGATCCTCATATATTATCGGGCAAGTTCTGGAACACGTGAAGGAAGGGTTTTTTTGCGGAAAATTAGAAGTTAAGCGCTGTAAAAAATCGACTAGATATCATACAATTTATACTCGAGGTATAACAGGTGAGAGGTGACACAGAGAGCGGACATAAGGGGGAGGGGGCTGACTATAGGAAAAGATCAAAATATAAAATACAGAAAAGTTTTTTATTCCAATGCAACTTGAATGCCAAGCAAGAGGAATTATTATTTTATTTTTTGCGGCTAATGCAGACGCACTTTCCTCAGAGACGTTCACACAGAACAGCGGACATTGTTGACTACTTTTTAGTCCCTTAGTGCCACGTCAGTTTTTATCGACCACCCCATAGGGGCTAGATCTGGAGGGCTCACTATAGGTTGTAATCGACTTTGAGCAACTTTTTTAAAACGCGGGTTTCGGGTTTTTTTAATTTAAAACCAGGGTTTTCCCGGGTTTAATTGGTTGGTTCCAAGGGTCAATAGCAAAAAACTAAAATAATAAAATATTTATTAGAAATATTTAATTTATTTCAGAATTTCAAATGTAAAAAATAACAGTAAATAAATTTAATGTTTTTAAACATATACATATGAGGCGGTGAAAGGCAAAGTGGTGTAAGTCAGTAAGTCAAGTGGTGTAAGTCAAAAGCATTTTACTGCAAAAACTACAATAATTCCACCATAAAATGAACAAATTATAATTCATAATAATTATTATGATATTGCAAATAATAATTATTTGCAATTCTACTATAAACTGAACATAGAGATTACATTTTTGCCCTCAAATAAAAAAAGTTGAAAATGTGACTTGGTTGCACTTTGCCTTTCACCGCCTCATATATGTATAACATAAATAAAAGTGGTACAAATATCTCATTTTTTATAAAACTGCCTTACAACCATCATTGCACTCAACGTATCATCATTGAGTCGGCTTCTGAGTTTATTGGCAAAGAGACCCATTACAGAAAATGCTCGTTCTGCTTCCACCGAAATTGGTCGAATTGTTGTTAAAGACCCGAAAAGTTTATCTAGCATTTCAGGTCGGCTTTTTGTTGCCTGAAACAACTCAATTTCTTTTCTTATGATATATAAACCAGATTTTGATTTTTTTATGATTTTCCTTATTATCATTCTCCTGAAGAAACATACTAAGCTCATTAGATAGGGACATTTGTTTAGTACAAACACCAATACTCCTAGCATCATCTTCAATTCCATCTTTAACTCCCACCTCAACTGCTACTTCTGGTTCAGACTCTGACCCATTACCATTTACGTTGAATAATCGTTTTATTGAGGTTGTTGCCAGATCAAATATTTTGTTTTAAAAATTTTACTACCAAACTCATCATATGATTGGTCTTGGTTCCAAATTAAGGAATATAATTGGTATTCTACTGTATTAGATAAATAACTAATTCCCCGGATTTACATTAAAAATTCCCCGGGTTTCAGGTTCGTAAAATATTTGAAAAACCCGGGTTTTCGGGTTCGGGGAAACCCGGGTCAGAAACCCTAGTTGTAATAGAACCTTAATAAACTCATGCGTTTATGTGTTGGGGCAAGCAAGGAAACATAGAGAACTGGCCTTTATCATAAATTTATTCGACAATACTAAAAATTCTTTTAAACTGAAATTAATAATAGAATAAGATTCCCCTTCGTATTATCACTTAATACATGAGGAATCAGAAGCAGAGATAAACTATTCAATAAAAGCAATTATTTCTAGAATCTTTAGGGAGGTACTTACTATCGTCGAAGAATACAGCGATGAAGGATTCCGTTGACAGGTGCCCACCTCAGGTCATGTTCAGCATCATCATGTCAGATTCCAGTAACTTTCGATAGACTCCGAGACATCTCAATCAGTTCTCTATATCGTCCAAGCTCCAGGGAACAGCAAGCGAAATCTGTAGACCTTCTTTCTTTTTTTTTCTTGGAGGCGCTGTTGTCCGTTTACCGGGGCCATTTTGGCCCGCACCTTTTTCTCTCATTGGACAGTGGGCTACCTTTCTCTTATCAGTTCCTGCCGCAATTGGTCCCTTATGTCACTGTTCATGTTCACAGTCTACCAAGTAAATCCCCACCATAATTTTCGTTTGGGATACAACTTTGACCATTATCTGAAAGTTTTACTGTGGGCCGTAAAATAACGTCACCATCTATCTTGCAACATTTATAGTCTTTTGATCGCTATCAGTGGCCCCACAGACAGCTTTTCTTTTTACGCCACCTTAGTGTTCCTCAAGTCTTTATTTATTATTTGCCTCTGGAGTTGTTATAAGAGTTTTATTATTGACCGTCTCTCGACCACACACCGCGGTGAATTATAACATTCAGCGCTTCTATACTCACACCTTCCCCCACCCACTGGCATCGTTGAAGGACTGTCCGGTCTACAGTTTTACATGTCCATATCCGGCCTGGACACGAAAGTATTTAATGGAGCACCCCCATTCCGAAGCCCAACGCGTGCTACCTCTAAGCTACCTCGTGCCACGAGGAACTTATATTGTAAAAAACTCGTTAGCAAGCCAGAAATTCCAGCATTCGTTAGTTGAAGACTAAGTTCTTAGAATTTGTAATTTTTTTTAACTGACACCGTATTTTGAAAAATCCATCAGAAGTTTTTGATTGTTTGTATATAAAGAGTCTATTTATCAAATTAAACAGTATTTTTAAGCCCTCTTATTTCTTTTAAAATCAATATATATCATGTAAGTCATTTATCAGTGTTTTCTTAAAACTTCGATTCAGAATAACCTTCATTTCGGCGATATAATTCGGAACATGAGCTTTTAAAATCAAAGCTGACTGATAGAATGCAGCTGCTAATAATAAACATTCATTGAAAAGAATAATCAGATTTGCCTTTATGTACAAAAATTAAAATTGATTTATACTTACATTTACACAAATTGTACTTAAGGCTATAAAATTTCCTATATACAGAATTCGTTATAAACAAATTCATTCTTTAAAACTAAATTATTTGTGGTATGTCTGGAAATTACTTCCAGTCAACCTATCCATTTTTTTAAAAATTAAAACACTAAACAAATCATGCTTATTTCTCATTCGGGGCAGTCTAGAACACAAAACTTGGAAAAGAAGTACTAAGAGAAATATGCCTACATTTCCCTAATCCTTTTAAAATTTGAGTTTCTTTGACGTTCTACCAAAGTATTCAACATGTGCTTCTACAGTAACTGAAAATAGATATGCAGTGACAACTACACTTGCCATTTGTAGCGTACTCAGAATTCTCCCACGTATGTAAAACAGAATATATGACTGATGCAATTGGTTGAGTTTAGCGTATTCTTTCGTTTTATGAACATTATGAAGGTCGTTTCAATGTTTGAAGCTTAAAATCAAACAAAAGTTTTGTCTGCCACACATTGTTTGTTTCCGGTTGCAATACATGTGGCAGTTTTTGATGCATGCAGCTGCTCGAAATATTCAGAAAGAATCACTTAACTCTATTTGAATTGATATTTACGGATGTATTACAGAAGGAATATGAGTGAATTACTAGATTGTAGGAAAGTCATGACGCATTTTTGCAACAGGGGGAAGTAGTGCATTGTTTGAAGCCCTAGAGGTGTGTGCATCTGTTTTATTTGCTATATCACTAGACAGCTGGAAGTTCTAGTTGTATTCTGAAAAAGAAATTGAGCTATTTGGTTGCGTTTTGGAGATTATACAACACGTTTAACATAGAAGACCAATGTGTGCATTTTCTCCATATTTTACTCTTTTCCTTCCGCAAAGGGAGGAACGCGCGTCAAGTTTGTGAAAAGTTGCGTAAAGTTTACGGCGGCAATGTTCTACAAGAACGTTAGTGCAAAAATGGTTCAGGAAATTCCGTGCAGGTGATTTTGATCTCAATGACACTCCCAGGTCAGGGAGGTCCTCCAAGGTTAATGACGACCAAATCAAGGCATTGATCGAGTCAAACCCATGTTACACGACACGAGATATTGTAGAAACATTGAACATCCATCGTTCAAACGTTCACGACCACCTGAAGAAGCTAGGATACCCAAGCAAGCTCAACATTTGCGTTCCTCGTGAACTCACAGTAGTTCAGTTGACGGCTCCTTAAGTCTGCTATGTACTAACCCCATTGGATTCGCTAACCTCAATGTTAACCTATGGAGAAAATTTCTCCACGGATTGCGGACTTGGATTCAAAGAATTTTTTTTATTTGTACTCCGTCATAGAGAAAGAAATTTTACATTTCTGTACATTTTTCATTTTTTTTTAAAATGCAATTAATATTTTTAAATTTAAATTATTCGGGGAAAAGTCTGGTATAGAGTGTTTTAAACACTCATAAATTCCTTCGGTGGACGAAATTTATAAAATGAATCCTTTAGCGCTTTGCAGAAAAGTTCAGGCTATCTGACAATACCAATTTTATTTGATTATCAGCATTTATGTACCCGTAAATAGTTGACAAAAATATATTTTAAATAAAAAATTGGGGGCAGTGCTTAACCCCCCTATAGAGAGAGAGCCATTACAATCCCTCAAAATGTCAATCCTAAGGGGGGTGGAATTCTCGAACTGTCAACTGGACTCCTCCCACCACAAGAGTCTGCAAGAAGAGGAAAAGGGAAATGCAATTTTTTTTCTTGGTACATAGCAGCCTTAAGCGTGAAGAAACGATCCTTTTTTGAAGCGATTGATAACTAGGGATGAGGACCGGATTGTTTATAACAATGTGGTGCGCAAACGGGTTTGCTCACGACGTGATGATTCACATCGAACGACTTCGAAAGCAGACATTCATCAGCGGAATATTTTGCTCTCAGAGTGGTGGCGATTTTAAAAATATCGTGTTGTTAATCAATTCGAAGGTATACTGTCGGCAATTGGACACTTTGAACGCATCCATAATCCAGAAACGTCCAGGGCTCGTTGATCGTAAAGGATTCGTGTTCCATCACGATAACGCGCGACCATACACAAATTTGATCTCCTGTCAGAAATTATTAGAGCTCAGATGGAATGTGTATCCCCATCCACCCTACTCAACTACGTTTTAACATAAGACTTTCACATGTTTCGCTCTCTTCAAAACTTTAAATTAAGCTTAAACTTAAACTTGAAATAAATTAAAACGTTAATAGAAGTTCAGCTAAAATCGGAAAATTATAGAAAACTTTTAAGAAAGAGGATTTTTTTCCGCTTTTTCAAACTGTGAAACTAAAGACTCCGATTATGTCTTTAGCCTTAATATAATTTTTAACAATGATATGATCCATAACAAAAATTCGATGCTAATTTTTTTCTCATTTTATTTATGTCATATTTATTTTTCTCATTGTATAAGTTTTGAATACTACTCAAACATTAATTCTATTGTTATTCAATTTCTTCAAAAATATCATAATATTTCATATTTTAAGGACCGTCTGGCAGTCAATGCGTGGAACAGGACCCTAACTGAATTCAATTCGTGCCCCCCCCCCCCAAAAAAAAAAAAAAAAGTTAGAAGCATTCTACGCCTATGATCAGATCTATTGCAAGCAACTAAATAGTCACCAGTGAGAATAATCACCAGTCCTATCTAAACCAGCATGATCTATTTTCACCGGCAACAGTTTCATCACCCATAGAATCGAACTTGTTGGAATTTTTTAGTTGCCCCAATTGAAAAATCGTGAATGGACGCTTTACCATAAGAATCAATGTGTTTCATTTTTGTGATAAAAAAGTTGCTTTGAAATAATCACCAGCGGGCCCCTAGCCTTAATACCTCCCTGTTTAGGCCGGATATGGGCTCATTAAATCTGAAAACCGGTAAGTCCCTCTTTGATATCAGAGAGGGTGGGAAAGTGTACGATCCCCCCAGCTATCGCCCCTGGGGATGTTCGGTCAAAATTCTCCCACGTGTGTAAAACATAATTACTGACTGATGCAACTGGTTGAGTTTAGCGTATTCTTTCGTTTTATTAACATTATCAAGGTCGTTTAAATGTTTGAAGCTTAAAATCAAACAAAAGTTTTGACTCCCACACATTGTTTGTGTCCGGTTGCAATACATGTGGCAGTTTTTGATGCATGCAGCTGCTCGAAATATTCAGAGAGAATCACTTAACTCTATTTGAATTGATATTTACGAATGTATTACAGAAGGGAGATGAGTGAATTACTAGATTGTAGGAAAGCCATGACGCATTTTTGCAACAGGGGGAAGTAGTACATTGTTTGAAAGAAAAGAACGTAGAAACGTTAGGAAATTAAGGTGGCACCTGGCTAATTCGGACTTGTGTTGTCATTATAAACCGGCCGAACCCCTTTGCGCCCTAGCCTATATGGACTTGTTCTGGAATTCTAGAGTTCTAGAAATTAGTTACTCTTGTAAAAATGTTTTATCAGTTGAGAGACATATAAAAAATCCTCTAAAAGGGGCAGCAGTTTTAAATTAATGTCAGAATTTATGAAAAGTTGTTTATCATACTATCTTGCGGGCGTAGTACACGCACAATAAAAACGCGTTTGCAAACATTCAATGAATTTAAAGCTTAATTTTTGCCACTTATTACTTTGAGAAAAGAAACGATGAAGAGCCTCATTTTGAGAAAAACTGAAAGCAACGTGAAGTCTCAAATTTTTTTAGCTACGTTCAGGTAATATTAAAAGTCCAGAAACTCGACTTCCAACTGAGAGAAATAAAATTCGAACATAATTAGAAGAATAAAGGACTGAAATTCAGTACTTTTCAAGGAAATGAAAATAAATATTTTGACCTGACAAGGATTTTATAATGGGGGTTAGGAATTCCAAATTCTATTTTAAAAAAAACCGCCATTTTTATTTTCTTGGGTTTAAGCATTCCATAGAGCTTTTAGAATTAAACAAAACAAACCCCATCTTTCTTCTACGAATTCGTTGCCGGATATACCATTTTAAAGCTAACCGTTTACGCATAACGCTCTGTACATTAATATTTAAATTATTTATCTCGGAAAAAAATTTTTATAGTTTTCGTTCTTTAAAAGGGTATATTTAAAATTCTTGAAAAACATCTATCAAATTTTGCTCAGCTTTCGTGCGTTCTATTTTCATTAAACTGTCTTCAGGGTTTTTGATTTAGAGAAAAAAAATTAAAATATTTTCAGTGATGCAAAACTTCGTCTGAATTAAACAAAAATTGTTTCAATTTAAAGTGATTAAAAAATATTATAAATCCTGAAAACAAGTTATTTTGAAACCTTTCCTGGTTACAAAAATGTAAAAATACAAATTCCTAGTTAAATTACAAACAGAGCTAAAAAAAATGCATATTAGAGCAGCAGCTATGACCAAAACTGGATGGAATTTTAAATTTTTTATACAAATTTCAAATTCTTTAGTTATTCATTACATGAGTAATGAATTTAATGCATGCACATATTTCAGAGAAAAAAAATTACTTCTACGAAACACGGGTGAATAAATCTCTCTATTCTAAAAAAAAGTAACTCCCGCTGCCGCTGGCAAAAGCTTGTCACGCTATCTACTCCGAAACCGCTAGGGGTATGGGGTCGAGAGCAATACCAATGGATGCAGAAAAATGGGGGGACCAAAGTAAAACATTGTAAGGTATACACAAGATTCGATTCACAAGAATCGAACTTTTGAGTGAATTAAAGAAGCTGCTTCAGATATGCTAATTTTGGCATACGCGCTTAGTATAAATACCACGCAGCGTCATTAATGAAAAAGGGAGTTGTTGTTAAGGTTGAAAAGGTGTTATCCTGCGCTAGTGCTTTACGGGCCAGAAGTTTACGTGGCAGTACTGCTGGTTTGACTTACTGTTCGTGAGTATAAAAATATATTGTCCTTAAAAGCTGTATTTACATTCCGTACAAGTAGTACGCATGCTTATTGCTGTAAAAGCCAATTATATGTGCAATGAATCCAATAAACATTGTTTCATGTATAAATTGTGTTTGTATATAATTCAAATAGAGTGCCACTTCAAATTATATACACCCAAGTCTGGGTAGAAGTGAGCATAGATTCTCTATACTGGCGCCCGAAAATTATATATACCCTGGTAGTTAGCATTAAATTTGTAACGAAGAACATAATTGAAATTAAAAACTGTGTACTGTGTACGTATATTGATAAAATTGTTGCAAGTACTTATATACTATTTAAAAAAATGAGTGTTGTAGAACAAAATCCTGCTGGAAATTTTCCTCGGGTAATTATGGTTCAGCAAATTGCGCCATTCGAAGCCACCTTCAATGGCGGCCCCTCAAGCCAATTCCTAAAGAAAATTGAGCATTACTTTCAGCAACAATGCACCCCAGAGGGGGATAAACTTAAAATTGCTCTAGCCGCTTTAAGAGGTAGTGCATATCAGTGGTACACGTGTATGAAAAGCAGTAATCTGAATTTTGACTATTTGTCATTCAAGCAACAGTTTCTTAGTGTTTTTCCAAAGACCTTTAATCAAAGTGAAATTGAAGCGGAAATTTATTCGCTAAGGCAACGTGAAGGTCAGTCTGCGTTAGATTTTGCTACGGAAAAGATTTCCAAGTGTGAGGAATATTTAGAAGAGTTGACGGAAGCGATAATCTTAAAAATAGTTATCCAACGTTTGAAGCCAAGTGTTCAAGATTTTTTAGATAATCAAACAATTACAAGCAAGGTTACCCTCCTTCAAGCTTTAGCTAAATATGACAATAGACATTTCTTCGCTACCCCTCACCGTCATTCAGGTACGAGAAGTTTTATACAGCCGCCCCAAAATTTTTCGCGAGTTTCAAACCAGCAGCGTAAGCAGTACCGCAGGCAAAATAATAGAAGCGCACGGCGTTATAATGAAATTAGTGCTCTTAAAGTAAATAATATGGAAGCACCTTACTTGCACTGGCAAGTTGATTCACATGATATGGTTCAACCTGTTGAAACTGTGTGGTCAAATGTATTATTTTGTCCGAGCAGTAATCATTATTTTGAGAATAGTGAAAGTCAGGGTATTTTTGTGGCTTATAAAGAAAGTGAGTCTAGCTGGAATAATGCGGTAATTCCAGTACAAATTTCTAAAATTTAATACCGATACAAGCAAAAGTACGAAGAAAGGTAAAGTGTGCACTACAAAAACTCCATCAAAGGAGGAATGCGTCGCTGATAAGGTACACAAGGTTATAAAAAGGAAGAATGACAATTTTAAAGCTCCTTTGCATAAGTACAGGGAACGCAAGATATCAGCCGCCCAGCAAGGTTGGCCTCCTCCCAAGAGACCTCCTGTCCATCGTCAAGCCGGACCAGCGCCTCAGGACCAACGACCTGCTGCACGAAGGATGCCCACACGGTCAACGAACCCCTTTACTAGGACTGCGACCATCAAGAGAGGTTCAGCGGATTGGACAAACTGGTGCAGTGAAGTTGCTGCATTCATGAGGAACAAGTCTTGTATCAATTCTCTTATTCTAACTCCCACCCTTTAATAAAATCGAACCAAATTGGTTTGAAGTTCCCCATTGTAGATACTGTGTAAACATTTTGAGGGGAAGGGGTGAGCCACTGACAAAAAAAAAGCATACTATTGTTTTATAAATTTTGGAAGGGGACATGTAGTGAAAAAAAATACATACTAACTACAGATAACAAACAACTAACATACTAACTTCGCAAATCATAACACATGTACATTATAAATTGGGGGAGAGCAGATACAGTCAAGAAATGTCATGCTGTGCAATTGTGTTGTCACTTTTAATTAAAATAGATATTTTAGGGCGCAGTTGGCCAGCCCAGTATCCGCAACTCTGCAAATCCACTGTGTAATGGTGTCACCTGGACCCTTCGGGGTTAGTTTTGTAAAATGGTAGTGGCGTTTTTCCCCCACACAACGTGTGGAAGGTTTTTTGGCTTTGCCACCCATTATGTAAAAAGTCAGACCAGCACGCGTTTTCAATTAGTTAACTGAAGCCGTTCAGACCTCAGTTACCTAATTTTTTTTTTCGAGGGAGGCCAGTGTAAGGTATACACAAGATTCGATTCACAAGAATCGAACTTTTGAGTGAATTAAAGAAGCTGCTTCAGATATGCTAATTTTGGCATACGCGCTTAGTATAAATACCACGCAGCGTCATTAATGAAAAAGGGAGTTGTTGTTAAGGTTGAAAAGGTGTTATCCTGCGCTAGTGCTTTACGGGCCAGAAGTTTACGTGGCAGTACTGCTGGTTTGACTTACTGTTCGTGAGTATAAAAATATATTGTCCTTAAAAGCTGTATTTACATTCCGTACAAGTAGTACGCATGCTTATTGCTGTAAAAGCCAATTATATGTGCAATGAATCCAATAAACATTGTTTCATGTATAAATTGTGTTTGTATATAATTCAAATAGAGTGCCACTTCAAATTATATACACCCAAGTCTGGGTAGAAGTGAGCATAGATTCTCTATAACATGTCTCATCTTCGTCGGACTATAAGTTGTTTTTTTTGTGTTTTGTGGGAAAATATTGACTTTTTCATCTTCAGATTACGATAACTCGCCAAAAAATGATCATAAAATTTTGATCTTTTTACAGTCTAAGACTATAGACATTTCTCTTTCAAACTAGACCTCATTTGTTTAAAAATATTTTAAAACAGACAAATATTTTTATCAAAAAATGAAACACAATTTTTCAAGAAATATCGTCCCCTATGTGGATGTAATATCGATGCTCCTCGAGTTTTTATCTTACAAAGAAAATATTTACATCATCAGGAAGCTGAAAGCTTTCTCATTCATATAAACCTCATTTCAAGTCTCTATCTTAAATTTTCGATTTTTAATTGAATTTTATAGCTGATAATTCAACAGTGATGAAACGGCCTTCGCATTATTGGTGACAACAGTGAATGGATGGAAGCTGTTACATTGCCCGAGAATCACCCCTATGTATCTCGCTATTAGCCATAACAGAGGAGCGAGCGTAGCGAGCCTAGGGGCAAAGCTCCTAGTAACAATGGAAAAAACAATGGGTGAAATATGTGTAGCGAGCCCCTAGTAATTTTTTTTAATTGTGCTTTAGACCACCTGTGTTTTAGAAAATGCGCGAACAGTTTAATTAAAATCCAGTAAGTGTACGCTGTCAACGTCATCATTCTGACTTCTCATGACTGGTACTGAAGCTTGAAGTCTTTAAGAAAATTAGACGCCAATTCACACCTCAATTCCTCAATTTCTCAATTTCACGACTTTGCGTTTGTCCAGCTCACTCCCACCCCTGCCCCGCCTGATTTTTCTAAATCTCCATCATTCTTTTCCTTAGTTTCTAAAGTTCCCCCTAGCGCGTCTTCCATCAGTGTCCTGGTAAGAGCCATCGAAAACAATTATTCAGTGTCATTCTCAAAATGTGTTCGGCCCTTTTCCATCTGTGTTATTCCATACGTCCTCTCCTATTGTTTTAGATTTCAGTTCTGACATAAAAACTCATTTGTTATTGTATCTAGACAAAAAAATTCAAAAATACTCAAAAGCGTTAGCTCTTCATTCAGTTATACATTTTTTCCATGTTTTTATTAACTCGCTTTCTTGTTTGACTGTTTGTGTGTGTGTTTGTGTGTTTGTCTAGTACAAATCTTGAAATCGATTATTAACTAACTTCCCGACTAGCTAGACATTTGAAACTTTTAGAATAGCTCAGAACACGATGACAATACTTTTTTTTACACTTTTAGCCATCTTTAAGCAGAATTGAATTAACTTTCAGTTATTTTCAGTTAATTTTGTTTTGTAGACTGGGGCAGCCATCTATCGGCCGGGACGGGAACGAAAAGTTAAAAGCAAGTTAACTTCCAATCAAATTCATTTTCTTTCAAGTTCATGGGATAATTCATCAAAAAAATTTTTTAAAAGTATTTATTAATACTTAGAATTGTCAAGTTTATATGATTCAACAGAAAATTTAAAAACATGGTATATAAAAAGTTTTTTTTATCTTGTAATTATTGTAATTCGTATTCAGTTTTGCTCTTTATGTTTTGACTTTCAGCTTTTCAGCTTCCAGAACCATGTAACCGAATTATTTTGACTTCCTGCCTAACTAAAATGATTTTTGCTGTGAAATTTAGAGATTTCGGTATACTAAATTCTCAAAAAATATTTTTTTTTCATGGCTTTCAACGTACTGTAAAAACGAACCACATGTATCTGCTATGATTACATACTCAGATTCAACATATCAATGTTGAGATGTTTGCACGTACCCCGCTGTACACCTGTACTTGAAGTCTCTATATATATTTTTTTATTACCATGTTTTTATTAACTCGCTTTCTTTTTTGTGTGTTTGTTTGTGTGTGCGTTTGTCGGTACAAATCTTGCAATCAATTTCTAGCTAACTTCCCGACTAGCTAGACATTTGAAACTTTTAGAATAGCTCAGAACACGATGACAATGCATTATTTTAATACTTTTAGCCATCTTTAAGCAGTATTGAATTCATTTTCAGTTAATTTTGTTTTGTAGACTGGTGCAGCCATCTATCGGCCGGAACGGGAAGGAAAAGTTAAACGCAAGTTAACTTCCAATTAACTTCATTTTCTTTTAAGCTGATGGGATAATTCATCAAAAAAATTTTTTAAAAGTATTTATTAATACATAGAATTGTCAAGTCTACACCGCGAAATCGTTTGTTGCTTGTAATGGGAACATCGTATAGGAGAACCAACATTATCCCCTGGTACCTCCTCAATTTAGACCGAGCACACCCATGGGGGACATCTTGTGGCTCGTACCTTCCTCCCACTTCTACAAACGCAAAGCATGGGCTTTCTGGTCAATATATTTAACGTGTCCTTTCCCGGAGTAGACGCAAAATCTCTTTATCTCTGAATGGATATTTTTCATTACATAAATGATATTTCTAAGCTTCCTTTAAAAATTTAATTGGCCTCATGGAATTTCATACAGCGATCTCACGATCCAATTTCTTTAAACTACTTTTAGGATTTCTGATTAAGAGTATAAATTCCAATTTTTTTTTCTTTTGCATGAAACCAAAACTTTAAAATATTAATTTTTTCAGGATTCAAAATTATTTAAAGTTTTAAATTCCTGAAAAGGATATTCTCATAAACAAAATTATATATTTTTTTAAATCCTCAACACACACAGAAGCGAAAAAATATATATTCTCATAGAGCTTAAGAGTACATTGAAGTTTGAATTCAATACTTTTTGTAAATAAAATTCCACATTGCTCAATAGTTTTATGTGTATAATAACTTTTATTCAAACACACATTTGAGGGGGGAATTCTTATGAACTGTATGTAAATAAAAAAGTAAAATTTTTTTCTCCACACTACCTTATGGAGGAATCAATTCCTTGATTCTTCCATAGTCCCTTATCTCCCCCCTTAAAGTGTGGGGTAATGGGGAGAATCCAGGCTCTGATTTTCCGTTAGGCCCATTAGGCCCGGGCCTAGGGGACCCGAATGTTGGGGGGGGCACAAAATTTTTATTTTAAAAGAAAAAATTCCCAATTCAATTTTTTTTTTTACCTTTTTTAATAGCAACTTTTTTATATATATTGTTACAAATTTGATTTATAGGTTCGTCATATGTATAGTTATATGTATAGTTCATCATATGTATGTTATAGTGTATATAAGAGATTAATAAGGTTTTCTGGTTGCATTGTATTGGTGTTTTAATGATGAAGTCAATATGTTGTATTGCTTTTCGTTATTTGATAATGTTCTAGGCTTCTACGCTTCGAATAGACAATTCTTGGTAAAATGGTACTTTCACAATGATTCATGATTATTTTTTTGCGTGTGTCAATTTTGGAAATTTCACGCCCACATCAGTGTTAGGGGGTCCCCCATCCCGAGTTGTGAATATAGTCAAGAATTTTCTAAATCGGGCCCTGGGAGAATCTCTACAGTGTTCCACACCTACGAAAACAATTCAGAGCCTTTATCATTCTTATGTTCATATCATCAATTCTCCATCAGCTTTATGTACCAGGACTTCCAAGAAAGTAAAGCTCCTTGTCTCATATGGCAGGGATGGCCAACTAGTGGCCTGGCAGGACTTTTTAACCTGCCCACGGCAATAAAGCAATTGTAAAAGAGCATACTGTTGTACTATTGTTGAAATACTTCCCTCACTTATTTCATGTTCGGCATCACTTGTGGGAGAAAGCACTGCGTACAAGGAGAGAAGTCGTCTTACAGATAAAAATTTATCGCACCTCCTTCGTGTTTCGCCATCTGAAATCGACGTTGATTTTACTGTCTTTGCTTCATCAAGTGCCCACGCACAAGTATCTCATTAAATTTTTTCTGTTTTTTGATTATCGAGGAAACCAATTTTATGTTTTAATTTGTAATATAGGCATATTTTTGTGACTCAAACTTGATTTCATTTTGTAAAGAAAATTGATTTTGTTTCATTTTCTGATATAAATAGTTTATTTTCCAAAAAATCAAACTTATTTTTAATATATTTACAGGGATATCAAGAAATTGCTTTTCAAAACTGCTTCTTTGAAGTTATTAGTTGTTTAAATGTTTGATTTTATAAAGTTCATTTTCGTAATATTCGTATTTTTTGCAAAACATATAGACATTTTGTTATCGCCAAAATCAATCTATAAAAATGTTTGTTTTTCATTAAGCAAACATTTTTATCAAGAATGCAATTTTCTGAAAAATTAAGGATACAACTTTTCTTATGTTTATATATAATGCTGAATTTTTTTAGGCCTCTGAATTTATTTATATATATTTTGAATAACTTAAATTTAAATATTTAAAATTATTTTAAAGTTAAAATCTCACTTTTCATGAAAGCAATTTCGTCTTCACAGCAGACATTAAAATTCAGCCCAAAATTACAGTTGAAAGCAATTTTGCCTTCAGTACAGCCGACATAAAATTTTGCTCCAATATTACAGTTGAAAGCAATTTCGTCTTCAGCACAGCAGACATTAAAATTGGCCCCGAAATTACAGTTGGCCTGCCTTCATTTATTTTTTCTCAAGTGGCCCCCTGATTGTTTTGAGTCCCCACTCCCTCCCGTTCTATGAGATCGTTTTTTAACTTAATCATATCTGAGGTTTTCACATTCATTCTCAACACTTCTGTTTTATCTCAGTTAATATGAACAACCTAACTGCCTTTGACTAACTGTCAGATAGCGTTTTATTCTAAATCGTCGAAGTTTGGCGCTAAAAGTATAGTGTCTTCTGATAAGAGAAGGTCTACCATCGAGCTGGATTTAAGGGTACTATCGTATATTACAGGTCTATGAGGTCTACCAATACTGATGAAAAATTTCTCCTGATGCCACTCTCTTCGTCTATAATTGTATTTTTCCCCATCCAAATGATAATATGTTACTATTGTAGGTCATGAGCCAGAAATCACATGACCTTGTTTCCCACCTGTTACTTATTTCAAGAACAGCTCTATCAGTTTATCATAACATTCGTGATAATTCATTTTTATTAGTTTATTTTGATAGGATAAGATATTTTTTGACTTAGGATAAGATATTTTTTGACTCAAACTGTTACGACCCAATAACTCATGAGGTAGAAATATAAATATGTGAACGTCAAATTTAAATACGCTTTATTTTATTACCATGTTTTTATTAACTCGCTTTCTTGTTTGTTTGTTTGTGTGTGTGTATGTGTGTGTTTGTCAGGTACAAATCTTGGAATCGATTTTTAACTAACTTCCCGACTAGCTAGACATTTGAAACTTTTAGAATAGCTCGGAACACGATGACAATGCATTATTTTAATACTTTTAGCCATTTTTAAGCAGATTTGAATTCTTTTTCATTTAATTTTGTTTTGTAGACTGGTGCAGTCATCTATCGGCCGGGATGGGAACGAAAAGTTAAACGCAAGTTAACTTCCATTCAACTTCATTTTCTTTCAAGTTGATGGGATAATTCATATTCATAAAAACATTTTAAAAAGTATTTATTAATACATAGAATTTTCAAGTTTATATGATTCAACAGAAAATTTAAAAACATGGTATATAAAAAGTTCTTTTTATCTTGTAATTATAAATTCCCAACCCGGTAAATTAAGTAATACGTTTAATATTGTCGCGTAGATGGTAGTCGTATGGATTGAATACACACGTAGAGGGAATACAACGCTGTTTATTAGCACACAACACTTAGCTGATAGAACTCAGAACTGAACTCACAGGTTGAGCTACTTGCTCTTTTATCCATCAACAGAATATTCTGGAACGCCGTTCCAGGAAATTAAAGAATGTTCTAGCAACTTCTAGAACTAACAGAAATAGAATTAGAATTAAATTAAATTAAAATAATGTAGAGCTTCGAACCGGGGACCTCTTGCTCAGCAGTCCGGTGCGTTGACCATTCAGCAACAGAGACTTTGAGGGGAAAGGCTTTAAGCGGCATTGCTCCCTCCTTAGAAGAACAGCGTCCCGCTGTCCTAGGTTGCCTAACTGCTAGCAACTTTTGATCTGGAAAGTGTCTGTGGTCCGGTGTAATCATTCTTTACATTGGTAGGCGGATCCTCTTCACAATGGCCGTCTTCAGATGTTGAAGAATCACCATTCGGATGTTGTGCTTGTAATTCAGGGTCGTAGTAAGGCTTCATTCTAAGAACATGGACGGTGTCTATCGTTTTCCGGCGTCTTGATGTTGGCTCATAGTCTTGCAATTCGTAGGTTACGTCAGATAATCGTCGTAACACCTGGTATGGTCCGAAGTATTTTTTAAGCAGTTTCTCGGACAAGCCTACTTTCCGAACAGGCGTCAAAATCCATACTAAATCTCCAGGTGAATAGGACACCACCCTGTGCTTGGAATTATAACGCCGAAGGTCCTTTTCTTGCGCCTCTAGGGTTCGTAGTCTGGCTAACTGCCTTGCCTCTTCGGTTTTCACGACAAGATGTTTAGTATAGTCGTTCTCCACGTCAGGGCAGAAGGGGAAAAGAGTGTCGAGCGTTGTTTCGGCTTCTCGGCCATGAAGTAAATAGAAAGGTGTGAATCTGGTTACATCCTGTTTAGCGGTGTTGTAAGCGAAGGTCACAAACGGCAGTATCTCGTCCCAGTTTCTCTGTTCTACGTCTACGTACATGGATAACATGTCGCCTAGTGTTTTGTTGAATCGCTCAGTAAGGCCATTGGTCTGGGGATGGTAGGCTGTCGTCATTCGATGACTAATGTTACACAACCGGATGATATCTGAAACAAGTCTTGATTGAAACACTTGCCCTCGATCGGTGATGATAACTCGGGGCGCTCCATGTTTTAGAAGTATGTCCTTCGACGAGGAACCTCGCTAATTCCGCAGCTTCAGCAGTTTTCAGGGCTTTTGTAATAGCATAGCGACTGAAGTAGTCGGTGCAGACTACGATCCATTTATTTCCAGTGGCCGAATTTGGAAAACGCCCAAGGATATCTATCCCAATGCGATGAAATGGCGCAACAGCAGGCGGTATAGGCATTAGATGACCCGGTGGCTTCTGTGGAACGGCTTTCCTACGCTGGCATTCCCGGCAGTGCATGACATATCGTCGCACATTTCGGTAGAGCCCTGGCCAGTGAAACCGCTTCCTTATTCTGTCGTACGTTTTGACGAATCCTAGATGTCCGGCCGTGGGTGCGTCATAGAAACATTGAAGAATGTCTTGACGTAGATGCTTTGGAATGACAGGAAGCCATTTCTTGCCGGTTGGATAGAAACTCTTTTTACATAGTACGTCTTCAATCAGCTCAAATTCTCCTTTCACTGTTTCGCCATTTCCTAGAGTCCGTATTAACTCCGCAAGTCTTGGATCTTTTCTTTGTTCGTCAGCAACGTTAGCAAAATCTATAGCGGCGATGACTTCCGATGGTACATTGTCTTCTTCCAATGGATTTCGGGACAAACTATCAGCGTCCTTGTGTTTCTTTCCGCTCTTGTAAACAATCGAGATGTCATACTCTTGTAGTTGCAAGGCCCACCTCGCAAGTCTTCCTGAGGGATCCTTTAGATTAGTTAGCCAACACAGCGAATGGTGGTCTGTTACGATTGAAAAGTGCTTGCCGAAGAGGTATGGTCTAAACTTGTGAACAGCCCATACGGCGGCAAGGCATTCTCTTTCAGTCGTGGAATAATTTTTCTCTGCTTTGCTTAGTGTCCGCGAAGCATAGGCAATAACTGTTTCTTTTGAATGCTGTATTTGAACCAAGACTGCTCCAATACCATAGCCGCTGGCGTCCGTTCGCAATTCTGTTTCGGCGTTTTCGTCGTAAAGTCCCAGTATAGGGTCAGATATCAGTGCTTCCTTTAGCCGGTCGAAAGCATCCGACTGCTCACGTCCCCAACGAAATTTAGAGCCACCTTTCAGCAACATTTGTAAGGGTTGAGCTTGATGACAAAAATCCTTGATGAAGCGGCGGTAATAAGAACAGAGTCCTAGGAAACATCTGACGTCGTGCACGCTTTTGGGTGTGGGAAAACACTTCACGGCCTTTACTTTATCTGGATCGGGGCGGACACCTCCTTCCGATACTAGATGTCCCAAAATCTTAATTTGTTCAGCCCAGAAGAGACATTTTTTTGGATTTAGGACAAGCCCAGCTTCTTGGATGCATTTAAGTACGACATTCAGACGTTTAAGATGGTCGTCGAAGGTCTCAGAAAACACGACAATGTCGTCTAGATAACAGAGACACATGGTCCATTTTAGGTGTCGTAGCAAGTTATCCGTCATTCTTTCAAAGGTTGCCGGCGCATTGCACAGACCAAAGGGCATGACCTTGAACTCGTAAAGTCCTTCTGGTGTGATAAAAGCTGTCTTTTCGCGATCTGCCTCGTCCACTTCAATCTGCCAGTAGCCAGAATAGAGATCGATCGACGAAAAGAACTTGGCTCCTTTTAAGCTGTCTAATGTGTCGTCAATACGTGGCAGAGGGTAGGCATCTTTTTTCGCAATTTTGTTGAGCCGACGATAATCGACACAAAATCACCAACTTCCATCCTTTTTCTTCACGAGGACAACTGGGGACGACCATGGGCTCTCCGATGGTTGAACAACATCTCTGTCTAGCATCTTTTCTACTTCCTCTTGAATAATTCGACGCTCCGCAGGAGATACTCTGTAAGGCCTTTGGCTAATCGGTAGATGATTGCCAGTGATTATACGATGTTTCACATTTACTTTTGTTCCGGCTTTTCTTGATTGATCAAAAATTTCAGGAAACTCAGAAAGTAATTCTAAGAGTCGCTGTTTTCGTTCTACCGTGAGATCTTGGGCTAGCATTTGGGAATAGTCGACCGGAGAAGGGCTCGATTTCAACTTGGCGGCTGAGCAGATATGCGCAATGGAGATGCAGTTCAGATACCTCTCGTCTAGAGTCTCTGCATAGCCCACACACATGCCTTTGGGAATGAACCTAGCTTCCGGTTGAGCATTCGTGACCCAGAGTTCGGCTGTACCGTCGTAAAACGTCAGGATCGTTGAGGGCACCGCAACTTCTTTGTCCAGCAGCAGTAGTCGATTTCCCTCCACTATGACGTCTGTGATCGCATTAATTTTGGGATTCGGGACAATTACTTTAGAAATAGAGTACGGAGGCACGACGCAGTCTTGAAGGGTGTTCACTCGCCATGTCTCAGCAGATTCAGGATCTGACATCATTTCGTCAAACACTAGTTCCGATCGGCCGCAGTCGACGACTGCTCCCGAGGCTTCGAGAAAATCCCAACCAAGTATAACATTGTGACTGCAGTTCGGCATAACTGTAAACTCAAAGGAACGTGTTAGACCATTGATGTTTAAGCGAAGAACACATTTCCCTATTGGACGGACGTGACTTCCGTCGGCGACCTCGAGGATTATGCTTCCGTTGATTGGGAACATAATCTTTCGCAGCTGACGTCTATATTGGTCTGAGATGACAGAAAATGATGCGCCGGAGTCCACGAGTGCACGTACTGGTTGACTGTCAATGTTTAGTTCTAGATAATTCTTCGTCATCTTTGCGGCAGCGGGAGGATTTTGTTTTTCAGCGGCCTCACCTCCAAGGAAGGTCGCACTGCTTAGTTTTCCTCATTTCTTCGGCCAGGTGAGACACTGGAACGTCTATTCGGCGATGGGGATCTGAAGCGACGAGTAGGCGATCGACCTCGGTTAGGGCTAGGCGACAGACTTTTTTCAAACGTTCGGCTGGATTCGTCGGCGGTGTTCTGGGAGATCATGCGTCTCTGGGCTGTGTTTCCTCTATCAGCTCTGTAAGCATTAGAAATTGCTCTTCTCTCCCGGCAATAGCGAACGACATGTCCGGGGCGGCCACAGTGAAAGCAAACGGGACGATTGTCGGTCGTGCGCCACACGTCGGTTTTTCGGGATAATTGTTCCTGTGCCGGCTCCGGCCTGTTATACGTCGAGTGGATGCTGCGGTTGTATGTGGGAGTCGACCTTCGGAAGCTTCCACTAGATATGGGAGCCAAAGATTTCTCAACCTCATCTCGCACAATTGCTTCTATGGTTTGTACGCCTGTTTGGGGCTCTTCAATTTGGGGTGTAGTTAATCGCTGTATCTCTTCACGGATAATTTTACGGATCAGTGAGGTTAGATCCTGTTCCTCGTCGACGGAGGCAATTGGGACAACATTCGGCAAGCGACTGAATTTCTGACGTCCTATTCGCTTTTGCTGCATTTCCTCAATGTACTGACACCATTTACTGAAATCGACTGTCGTTTTTATCTCCTTAGTTAATAAGGCCTGGTACACCTCTTCTGCGATGCCCTTCATTAAGTGGGACACTTTATCGTCTTCTGACATGGCCGGGTCAATTTGGTTGCAGAGTCCTAAAACGTCTTGGATATAAGATTGTGTAGCTTCCCCAGCTCTCTGCGCTCGGCATTTTAAGCAATCCTTAGCTCGCCGTATATATAGCTGAGAGTCACCAAAAGTTTTTTTCAGTTCTCTTTCGAAGTCGTCCCATGAATTCAGCAGATCTTCGTTATTTTCAAACCATATTTTGGCGGTCCCATCAAGGAAAAAGTAGACGTTCGCAAGACATAGAGTATCATCCCATTGATTAAATTTTGATACACTAAGGTATTCTTTTAACCACTTGGTTGGATCTTGTCCAGGATCGCCTCTAAAAATTGTCGGCTTTCTCGGTTCCCTAATTAGTGCTGGAGACAGCAGGACGGTTTGTGGCTTGACTTCTCCTTCAGGCATTGCCGGGAATCGCTTTCGTGGAGCGGCTACGTAAAGACCGTATTCCGGAGGAAGATTTAAAAGTCTACGGCTTCTTCGTATTTCTTCTGCTTCCAGACTGAACTGAGTACCCGGCGCCTCCACCAAAGATGTCGCGTAGATGGTAGTCGTATGGATTGAACACACACGTAGAGGGAAGACAACGCTGTTTATTAGCACACAACACTTAGCTGATAGAACTCAGAACTGAACTCACAGGTTGAGCTACTTGCTCTTTTATCCATCAACAGAATATTCTGGAACGCCGTTCCAGGAAATTAAAGAATGTTCTAGCAACTTCTAGAACTAACAGAAATAGAATTAGAATTAAATTAAATTAAAATAATGTAGAGCTTCGAACCGGGGACCTCTTGCTCAGCAGTCCGGTGCGTTGACCATTCAGCAACAGAGTCTTTGACGGGAAAGGCTTTAAGCGGCAATATATCTAAATTCTCTTTTTATGAGTAATGTCAAAAACTTAGCGGTCGAATATATTTTCAGCAGATAATTCAAGATTTTCTACATATATCATAATTTATCCTAATGGAACTAACGCTTGTTATGTATACCTTATATTTATGTAAGCTATTACTTTATTGCACTTAATAACTTAATACTGTCATGTTACAACAGCAACAAATATAAATTTCCATCACATGTGTCTCATATTAATATCCTGTAATATAAAATGCCTGTTAGCTTTTCCTGGAAAAGAATTTTGATCATTATGATTCTGGTCGCATTCCGTTTATGATATATTAAAGAAGTTAGTATAACAAATGTATGTACGGGGACATGTCTGCATAATTTGTTTACTGCTTTTCTAGGATTAACAAAAATGGCTACTTTCCCATTTATACCGACCTGTTGTAGAAAGGTTACGTAAAAAGTCGCCATTTAAATAAAATGAATGCAACAAAATACTCTCTTTCATACCACATTTTCACTTTTGCGAACAACATTTTAATCATTCCATTTTAAGCATCCTATATCATTTAAAAACCTTAAGCTTACCATATATTTATGTAAACATAATTGTACATTGAATTTTTTTGTATGAATCTAAAGCCATAAATATATTTTTTTTTATCTGCCAGTTATTTTTTTATGTTTTTGCCTCTTTATTTTCTTTCATGGTCTATAAATTCAAAAAATATTTGTGATTTTAAAGAATTACGCACAGTTATGGGATAAACCCTTCAATTAACGATCCCGAGAAATTTGTAAGAAATCAGAATAAATTTATTTTTTAAATTCTAGAATTTTAAAGTAGGATTACGTTCCTCCATAACGGTCCTCCAGAAAGCAAAATTTCAGATGTCCTGCGTCGCGAGTTATAATTTTTGCAGTGTGCCAAACCCAGTACATACAGTGGCTCCTAAAAGTATTCGTATACTTACAATTTTCAATGAAATAGGGATCTATCTATTAATTAAAATGAATATTGCAAAATGGGTATATAATAATAAGATCTATAATCTATTCTTAACAAAACTGCATGAAATATTTTGAAAACATAGTAAAACTTTATTTTTAAGAAACCAGTAATCAAAAAGTAACAAAGACTTTGTCTCACAAAAGTCATCGTACACTGAAATATTTTCGGATAAATTCATAATTAAAATTATCGTCTGGCGCTATATTTTTATTTTTGAAATGTGATGGCATTTAAAATATCATTTGGCTTTAATTTTTGCTTGCCTACTCCGTAATATTCTATTTATTATTTAAAAATCGCTCGTAGTCGTAAAGAAACAACAAACAGCATTCGAAAATTGAATATTTTTCATCATAGTAGTGATAAATCAGTTCGGAATATTGCTAAATTACTTAATTTATCCCATTCTACTGTGCAGTATGTGATAAAATGCTTTAAAGAAGAAAATAGGATGGAAAACAAGGTAAGAAAAGGTCGACAGGCAGTTAACAAAACGTGATCAGAGATTTATAATTAGAAAATATGTGAAAAATCCACGTTTGAGTGCTGTAAAAGTTTCTGCAGAATTTAATGAAACATTTTCTACTTCAATTGCACCTGAAACTGTTCGGCGAGTTCTCAGAGCAGCTGGATTACATGGGCGTTCTGCCAGTGCAAAAATTTTTTTGAGTGAGAAAAACAAAACGCTTAGGCTTTCCTTCGCACTATCAATGATAAATAAGCTCCGAACGTATTGGAATAATGTCTTATTTGCCGATGAAAGTAAGTTTAACAATTTTGGTTCCGATGATCGTATAATTGTATGGAGAAGAAAAAAAGAGGAACTTAATCCCAAGAACTTATTAGGAACAGTTAAGCATGGCGGTGGAGGTGTCCTTGTGAGGGGGTGCATGTCAGCATCAGGACTAGGTAATTTGGTATTTATTGATGGCATTATTAATCATGCTGTTTATATAAATATTTTAAGAGACAATTTAAAATTACCAGCCCAAAATTTGGTAATTGGAAACAACTTTGTTTTTTTATCAGGATAACGATCCTAAGCACACGGCTCTCAACGTTCGCCTCTAGTGTCTCTATAATTGTCCACAATTTTTGAAAACACCACCTCAATCACCAGATTTAAACCCAATAGAACATATTTGGAGAGAACTGGAGGTTCGAGTACGAAAACACGACATTCACACGAAAAGCGAACTAAAAACAATTATGATGGAAGAATGGATGAACATTGATGCAGAAATTACAAAAGAACTAGTGCCATCTATTCCCAGACGTTTAAAAGCTGTTGTGGATGCTAAAGGATATCCTACTAAATATTAATTTACCGAAAAATTAGAATATTTACTAATATGCAGAGATTTTTTACAAGTGTACGATGACTTTTGTGAGATAAAGTTTTTGTTACTTTTTGATTATTGGTTTCTTAAAAATAAAGTTTTATTATGTTTTCAAAATATTTCATGTAGTTTTGTTAAGAATATATTATAGATCTTATTATTAAATACCTATTCTGAAATATTCATTTTAATTAATGGATAGACCCCTATTTATAAAGTGTACGAACACTTTTGGGAGCCACTGTATATGAATACGCACATATATATAGATACATATATACATACAAAGGAGGTAAGCAACGATAAGTAATCCTATGTTAATAACCCGCGGTAGTTTCGTTAGAAGAAACTACTTGAACTAACTTCTTTTTTTTTTTTTTGCAAGAATTTATTGAAAAACAGGGCATATTCTTACAGGTCTTCACAAAATACTTATTTGTAAATTCTAAGTGCCTTAAATGTGGCAAAAAAGAATATTATTTACTTTTTATACATAGAATAAAATATTAGAATTTTTTTTAAATAAAAAACGATGTGTAAGTTCTCTTGTGCCCTTAAATAAACTGTAAATTTTATTTTCATGTACATATTTCTTATATACACCTAGGGTTGTTTTGTTAGTAACGCCGTGGTGGTGTGATTGCGTCCGCGATTTGTAAGTAGCGTATTTTTCGGACTATAAGACGCTCCTCAAATTTGTGAGAGAATATTTAGAAAAGAATATTTTGTATTTTGTCAGGTATATAAATATATTTTCAGCTTCTTACTTACTAAAGATTATAAATATATATAATAAATAATACAGGTAGCCCTCCTACAGCACAGCATCTTATAACACGTTTTCGCTCTAACACGATAGGAAACTTGTTGGAACCCTCGTGTAACACTGCAAGCAATAACACGGTTTCGCTCTAACACGATAAAAAAATTGCGAAAACCTTTGTACAACACTGTACTTCTACAGCACTATATAACATGAATTTTTTTTAACACAATTAAAAAATTAAATACCTTAAAATAATTGCAAGATAAAAAGACCTTTTTATGCACCATGTTTTTAAATTTTCTGTTGAATCATATAAACTTGACAATTCTATGTATTATAAATACTTTTTTAAAATTTTTTTGATGAATTATCCCATCAACTTGAAAGAAAATTAAGTTAATTGGAAGTTAACTTACATTTATCTTTTCGTTCCCGTTCCGGTCGAAAGATGGCTGCACCAGTCTACAAAACAAAATTAACTGAAAATGAATTCAATCCTACTTAAAGATGGCTAAAAGTATTAAAATAATGCATTGCCATCGTGTTCTGAGCTATTCTAAAAGTTTCAAATGTCTAGCTAGTCGGGAAGTTAGTTAAAAATCGATTTCAAGATTTGTACTGGACAAACATACACACAAACAAGAAAGCAAGTTAATAAAAACATGGTAATAATGACGGGAAGGAATAATGAACTCTAGTAGCTTTACGTGAGAATCTATAAACAAATTATAATTTATTCATTTATAACTCTATTCCGATGTCACAGCGGAAAGCGTTATGCACAGTTTACACGTGTGACGCAATACCCCCACGTGGGCGAACGTTGCGTCGTTCGAATTCGTGCTGATTACAACGGCAGATGCACTTTTGCTTTTGTTTAGATTTATGTACATTTGATCTCTATATGAGAAGATTTGATCTGATCCGGTCATGCCGGAGTATTGTAAATAAATTGTAAAAATATACATTAAACTTGTAGTTAGAATATACCGCGTGGCAGGACTTGCTTCTTTCGATTCGTCTATACCCTTCCGCTAAAAGAAACCGAAAATTCAAATGGGAACCACGAAATTGTCTATCTCCATACCGTGAAATCAACAATGACCTTGTAAGAACCAGCAAACAAACAAAAACTACAGATTTTTTTAAAAGAGGGTAGAAGGTGCAAAATATCTAAATGAAGAAAAAGGTTCTGAAAGTGAAGGTGATATCGTTCAACCGAAAAAACGTTCTCGTTTGATTGTACTGAGCAGCGATGAGGAAGAAATTTATTAAATTACGGTCGCATTAAATGAAAATAATATTTTTTGTTTCTTTTCGTTTTGCGTTGTACATACATTTATATTTTTAATAAAAATTAAGTTGCTTATTAAAAAAAATTTTTGTTTTTAGTAAGTTTTTGGAACGTAACCCCCTTTTTGTATTGGCCCTGAGTCTCATATATCACGGTTTTACACAACACGGTATTTTCTAGGAACCTATCTACCGTGTTATAGGAGGATTACAGTGTATATATAAAATATATATAATATAATAATAATATACTTAAAATATATATAAAAATATTCATTTTATTACCATGTTTTTATTAACTTGCTTTCTTGTTTGTTTGTGTGTTTGTTTGTCCAGTACAAATCTTGAAATCGATTTTTAACTAACTTCCCGACTAGCTAGACATTTGAAAATTTTAGAATAGCTCAGAACATGATGACAATGCATTTTTTAATACTTTTAGCCATCTTTAAGGAGAATTAAATTGATTTTCAGTGATTTTCAGGTAATTTTGTTTTGTAGACTGGTGCAGCCATCTATCGGTCGGAACGGGAACGAAAAGTTAAATGCACGTTAACTTCCAATCAACTTCATTTTCTTTCAAGCTGATGGGATAATTCATCAAAAAAAATTTTTTTAAAGTATTTATTAATACATAGAATTGTCAAGTTTATATGATTCAACATAAAATTTAAAAACATGGTATATAAAAAGTTCTTTTTAATCCTGTAATTATTTTAATGTTACCTTCGGACCATAAAACGCACCGCAACTGAACCTCCAGTTTGAAGAAGGGAACGAATCCAAAAACTGTTTTTGTGGGAAATTTAAAGAAAAAAACTATATACTTTTCTTATTTATCATTTTTTCTTCACTAAACTTTTATATAATATTCGTTATATTCACCCACTATTCCAGTACTCTGGACAGGTCAATTGGACTGTCCTTAAATAAACTATACGGTACAAAACAATTTTCAATTTTTTGGCACTTGTTCCCTTCTTCAAACTGCTGGTTCAATTTAAAGTCAGTTTTTTTATATAAGGTGCGGTGCGTCTTATGGTCCGAAAAATACGGTAGATGTTCTACGTATCAAACCCTGGTCTCTAAAAGCCTATAAGAACGGTTTTCCTCACCACAAGTAGCAGTTCGCTGAGAGGTTGGCGGTGGATCGGCGGTATAATGCAAAAGAACCCAAAAATGTTTCTTTTGTTTGTTATTTGTTTTAACCATCAGAGTACTAATTTGGACATAAAATTTAATAACATTCTAAATGTAAAACTTAAACATTGCTGTGTAAAGAAGTGTTCTACGAAGCTTCCAAATTAGGAATCTTTTTTAAGGATAAGTTTTTTGTTTTTGCAGTTCTACACACCATCCATCTGTCTAGTACAATCAACTGTGAATAAAGAATTCATACTTCTCAGTAAGTTCTCAAAATCGGGGACACATGCCACAACCACCAAACAAACATAATAAAGCGTTTTCGTGAAACCCACCAATAGGTTCTCCCCTAGATTACACCAACTAGCGTCAAGACCCAGCGAGAGTAAAAGAAATTACATAACTGCGCATGCCTCTGAACATTTCTTAGACACGAAACTAGGATTTTATTGTGGCGCCATCTAGGGATTGAATATCAAACCATCAGAGTAAAAATTCCATTTGATAAAAAATGTCAAAATAGTTACACTACACATTTAACAACCTTTTATACCTACTCATATGTATATGCGTATTTTTTCGTTGCTATAATTCATCAATAAACTAATTGCTTGAAACAGAAATGTAATAGATGAAATAGATGTGATAAATGTTAAATGTAATGTAATTTTCTGCGGGCCTTAAGCAGTGATTACAAACCAGTTTACTTGACTGTTTTTTAGAAATAGTAAAAATTGCAGTTAATAAAGTCTAAATGCTTACATCTCACGTTTTACAAACTTTTATATGTACTTATAAATATATACAAACTAGCTGAAAACCCGCGCTTCGCTACGGAGTACATTCAAATTAAATACAACGGTCAACGTATGCAATTTATGCCAAAAAATAAATATATATATATATATTTATAGTAAATATGACGATCAATGTATACAATTGATGTAGAAAAAAATATATATTTATAAATAAATCGTAATGGATATTTTTAAAGACAAAATAATGTCCAATCGTCTGCCGCATTAGCAAGAAATTTTTTTTTTGTCTATTTAGTTGTTACGCACGTAACGATAATTTTATTTAAAATACCAGAAAAAGAAATCACGTGATCGGCATTTAATAAATTAAATTCTAAAAATGAATCTTTAAAAATTCACCAAAAATCAGAAAATGGAGGTAAAGATTCGAAAAAGATGTCATTTTAAAGGAATTTTTATGATCTTTCTCGTGATATAAATTTTATAACCCTCAATGTATTATTTTAAATGCAAACGTAAAAAAAGCTTAAAAAACAGCTTAAAAATTTAATTTAAAAAAATCTAAGAAGAATTTTTGAAAAATCTTTCTTAGTGCACCCCTACACTATTAGAAGAATCGCCATGCAAAATTTCAGTCCTGTAGGTCCAGCGGTTTGGTCTGTGCGTTGTATGTCAGTCAGTGAATGAATGAATCAGTCAGTTAGTTACGGAACTGTTTTATATATATAGATTATAGAAGTATAGATACACATTGGTATCTCAAAATTAGAGTAAGAGATGAAATAAAAATAAAAAAATAAAAAAAGGATTTTAAGTAAAGAATGTTTTTTTAATTATTTTAAGCATCTAAAATAATATTCAAATTAATATTACGTTACTTAATAATTGTGTGCACGGCCGCCACCTTGGATTTTTTTGCGCCAACTTGACGATTTTACCGTGTTTTGAGGAGTGGAAAATTTCTCGCCAATGTGTTTTAAGCGCTTATGTTTTCAAACCGCTGGACTTTGAATTTTTTTAGCTTTTTTAATAAAAACCACCTGTTTAAATTATGAAACTTAGAAAAATTTTTGAAAAATCATTTAAACGTTGGATTTAGATTTATTTTTGGGTTTTTGATAAAAACCACTTTTTTGAAAAAATCATTCTCAAATATTGGGAATTTTGGGTTTTTCTTTTAGATTTTTTAATAAAAACGACCTTTTTAAATTGTGAAACTTAGAAATATTTTTGAAAATCATTTAATCGTTGGACTGAGATTTTTTTTTGTCATTTTTAATTAAAAACTACCTTTTCAAATTATGATCCATATGAAAAATTTGGTCAAATGAATTTTACTTACAGATAAAATTTCAATGCCATCTATTCAGTTTGCCCTAACTCTTTGACTAATAGCAATGAATCACCAAAATATTATGCCAATATATTGTTAATTAGAAAAAAAATACAGCATTTTCGTACCACCTAAATAACTTGCAATTTAAAAATTATCTAAAATTCAGCTTTGAAAAATGTAAAATAATTATGAATCCATAAATTTATGGTGAGTAACCAGATCCTCTTTTTTTTGTGTGTGTGTGGTTAGGGCATTGTGGTAATGAAATTTTACTTCAGATTTGACCTTAACCAAATATTTGGTGCATACAATAAAATCGGGACAAGGATTATTTGACCATTTATTCTGCTGTGTTGGAAATAAGAAAAAAAAAACCTTTTCCTAAACCAATAACTTAACCTTAACTAACTTTTTAACTTAGGTTCCTGGGGAGAGAGAAGTTGAACTTCAGTTATTTAAATTTATTTGTAATCCACTACAACTTGGAATTATAAAATATTTTAAAATATATTGTATTTAAAATGTTTACTGTATTTTACATTTTACGAAAAAATGATGGCAGATAATTTTTACTTCAAATAAATGAAATGGTGTATCATTATAGTATACTAATTGACAATCGATAAACAAAATTAAAAGCAACTTAAATTTAATAAGTTAACGAAAAACTGATAATGGATTCAAAAATTTTCAACTAAAAGACTCTTCGTTTTAAAAATAATTTACTCTTTTGAGTATAGTCAATTTGACTCCCAGATTTCCAGGTCAAGGCCAAGATCTGACCTAAAATTATTATACTGTAATTAAAAGATCACATCAGAAATAACTGTTTGATCTTAAAATTAGAGAATTTGACATTGGGTTATTTTTACCAGAACGCAATAATTATCGCCATGCGAAATGCGCCAAACCCTGGCGGAAAAATCCAAGATGGCGGCCGTGCACACAAATCTAGAGTATCCCCCCTAACTTTATTTCTACTGATCAAATATACATAATATATAGCCTATGTCCATCTGGAATAATGTACCTTTCAAACAGTGAAAGAATTTTTCAAATAGGTGCAGTGGTTCCGGAGATTACCCTCCACGTACAAAATTGCTCTCTCTCTTTATATATAAGTATAGATTTGTACTACGAATTACTGTAATTTTTCAAAAATCTCGTTCTGGGGTACTTTTTCCTTATACGGACTTGTCGCCAATCTTACGTAAAAACTTGTCAATTATACTACAAAAAAGTCGTCAATTAAATGAAAGGAATAGAAGAAAATATTCATTTTTCCCATCACATTTCCATTTTTGCGAACTACATCTTTTAAAGTAAAGGGGGAAAAAGTAGGACGTTGATTTCTCTTACCACATTTTATTTTTTTTCAAGCTACATTTCTAGTTTTGGTGGCATATATATCGTTATTCCTTTCATACGGGACAGTGGCGTAGCAAAGGGGGGGCAAGGGGGTCTATCATGCCCGGGCGCCACTCGCAGAGGGGCGCCAATGTAAGATCCATATATTATATTACTATATGTTTTCGAGGTGGATACCAATATAAGGTCTATATATTATATTACTATATGTTTTTCAGGGGAGGGCCCCAATATAAGGTCTATATATTATATTACTATATTATTTTGTCGGGGGTGCCAATATAAGGTCTATATATTATATTACTATATGTTTATAGGGGAGCGCACCAACATAAGGTCTATATATTATGTTACTATATGCTTTTCGGGGGGGAGTGCCAATATAAGGTATATAATGTTATTATATGTTTATCGAGGACCCCAATATAGGGTCTATATATTATATTACTATATGTTTTTCAGGGGGGGAGCGCCACAAAGGTATCGTGCCCCGGGCGCCAGTTATGCTTGCTACGCCACTGATACGGGAATTTTCTTGAAAAGTGCTCTCAACAACTCTGTTTAAGTGTATGTAAGAAGTGGACAATGCTACATTAGAAAATAAATGTTTCAATAATCTTTAAATTTCATTTTCATGTACATTTCTGCCCACTTCTTGCATACACTTAAATTGAGTTGTTTTGTTAGTAAAACCATGGTGCGGTAGTTTCGTCTGCAAGGTATGATGTTCCAGAGATCAAATCCCGGTCTCTGTAAGCATATGAGAACGGCTTTTCCTCGCCAAGAGTAGCATTTCGCCAAGAGGTTGGCGACAGGTCGGTATAAGGAGAAAGTACCCGTTTTTCTAATCGCATTCGAGATAGATGGATATCTTTGAAGTATATCTAAATGTATTACAAAAATGGATTCGTTCCCTGACTACGTACTCATACTTTTCCCCTTTTTATCGAGCCATTTTCCTGACTCTAAATTGATGTGATCTAGATTATAGACAGCTGATTACTAGGCCAGAAAAAGAGGAAATTTGGGGTCTGTGTACGATGTTTTCTCAAGCGCTCTAGTCCAACTAAAAATTAAGGAATTCTCTAAACTTATCCATATCTTCGAGTACACTCCTAGCAATTACAAAAATGGCGAATTCACGTGGGTGCAAATAAATACAAAGTTGGAAATACATAAAGCCCACTAACTACCATGACGTCAAATGCAGTTATGCATAATAGTAAGATTTCAAATGAGTTCACAACAGGGTGCCTAGAACTTGCATGTAACTTATGTTTCTTGAAAAGATGCTAATCATTATTTAAATTATTTAACCCTTAATTCAGTAAAAGCATATTTTGTTCATCCAGTGTCAATACACCACGAAGTCGAGAGTATAATTCCACCATCTTTCATTACACCTGTTCATGATACACAACTAAAACTAATGAAATGCAAACATAGAGAAAACGGAATTAATATTAATAAGCACTGACGTTTTTTCCAGAGTTATGCAACCTATTAATCATTTGACTCTCATAACCTCACAGGTCTCAGCCTAATGCAAAACTACGAAAGGAAATATAAGTAGTGAGTGAAATCGTCTAAAAACAAATAATATTAAAAAAAAATTTAAAGTCAATTCCTACTTAGGTCAACAAAGAAAAATTTTATTTTAGTTACTTTTTGGCGGGGAATCGCATTTGGCGAGGAATTGCACTGATATTGGCTCGATTCTGTGAACACCATTATTGCCGAGAATTATTTTTCTCCCATATAAAACTAAAATTAATTAATTAAATTTAATTAATGAATTAATATTTAAAAAACTGTATTAACATCAAGTGTCATCCACTACAAGTTTAAAAAAATGTATTTGAACTTGAGTGGATGAATAAAAATTATTTTTTTAACGATTGAAAATTTGAACAAGATATATAAAGGTAGAGTGTGAACTAATAGTAGGAATTGAATAAGCCTTGCTAGGGAAATGTCTAATAATTTTTTCTATTTACATCATCTCCTAGAGCATGATCAAACGATGAAGGCCCTTTCATACAAATTAACTACTTAAGAACTAAAAGTAAATAATTCAACAAAGCAAGATAATTATTAGCAGGAAGAATGTAGACAAAAATAAACCGAAATAACGCACCATAATGAAAGATTCTGTAGCATCAAAGAAACTAAACCTGGTTTAGTTCCTTTACTGCAAATGTTTAGCAAATTTTGTCCACGGCAGTCGATTCCATGGGGATGACAAAGCATACTTGAGCATGTCTCGGCATGTCTCACGCGTTCATCATGAAATTCCCTAAACCATCTGAATACTGTGCACTGTGACAGACACTCATCCCTATACACATCCCTCTTACGACAATTAATTTCGGCTTCACTAACACCTTCTGCGGCCAGAAATGGAATAACCGTTCACTGGGCCTGTTTGGACGAATCCATGTCACGACCGTATGTAATCACCTTTGCTTAAACACGTCCAAACCGCGCACTGACACTTTCCGACCATAGCAGCTTTGTTTCGTAGCACACAACGTCATCTACTGCCGCAAAAGTCTTAATATTTAACCACTTCCGCTAAAACAATTAAAAGTCTCAATCAGCTTTCATCTTTTTCTCATATGGTCAATGTCTTTACAAACCTACGTTGGAGGGCGTGGCCCATAGAACGTAGTTCGCCCAATTATCCTGTTGGTCCAATCTATAAGGGTGGCACATTAACTTGAGACACCCTTATAGATTGGATTCAACTATCAAAAGGCATTTCCTATGGATTTTAGATAGCGATATATACCGTTTAAAATTGTACACCGTTCTGTTTTGTAGCTCTATGTGTAGGTGATGGTTAAAAGACTGTGTTGCACATAGAAAACTACAAAATTTATTAAACTGGCTTGGCTTTTTATGAGATAAAAAAGAAGAAACTATACAATGTCTCTCAGGAAAACTGAAGTTGATTATTTCTATGATTAACCTCTTAATGAGCACACTCGAAGAGACCTTGAGGACGATATAGGCATAAATGTGCACATTCTCAGCTGACTCGAGTAAAGTCGCATTTTATGTTACCCTAATAGGGCAATGTCTCGCAGCATGTCACATCTCAACTCTTGCAGATTTTACTTCTTGTTTGGCGAGGAGTGGCAAAAAATTGCATAATTTAACATGGCGTTCAATGAGCATTCTTACAGCTTGTTGAATAAAATGCTCTCAGATTGCGCAATGTCTTTAGATACGGTATCTAAACAAAGGTATATCACTAAATTAAACATTCAGGTACAGCCCGGAAAGGTTTATTCAGTATGTGAGCCGTATTTATTGACAGAGGAAGACTGGAGTTACGATACAAGACGCTGGCCTGAAGTAACTTATCCTGATATCTATACATATCTCAACATAATAATAATCATTCTCAACGAAAAAATGATTATATTCTCTTAAACCTTGCGAAATATTTTAAAAGTGTTAAAATACCTGTTACATACAACTAATATGAGGAATTTTATAAATAAACTTAAATTATTTAACTCAAAATGAAGGTATCACCCAAAAACACATGCAAACGCATAGGAACTGCTTCTGTTTTCTGCCACCCGATAATGACGTCATCTATAGCAGACGAACACTGACTTAGCCAGTGACGTTGCGACGTTTCGCCTTATTAATATTGTCATAGATAAAGAAAAGTGATTTTTTAAAGGAGCGTGTTAAAGGGTTAATGAATCACTCTTTTGTAGTTAATTCCTTTATAAATGTCTCACGTTCCATGTGCTTTCATGAAATAAATTGAAAAGAAAAGGTGCAACTAAACAGAACCAAGGCAAAACATATCATTTACATTAACGATAATATACTGGAAATTTAGAGATGATCAACTGGATTTGAATTCATAGCTCTGAGCCTCAAAACAGAAACATGCCTTACCAATTAGAATAATGCCTTACCTTATAGAATTCAATGAAATTTTTCCAAGTTAAAAGCTGATTCTCCAACGAAAATTTGCATTCGTTTGACGCAGAGGTATAGTGAAACAAAGTGTTTTTAAATATATTCATAAGTGTAAATTCAACAAGAAATTACTATCTTAGGAGTAATCAATGGCTGAGTCACTTAATTGTAAAGTATCTTGTACAGTTTCTGCATATTAAAATATTGTCAGTTCATGATCCGATAATGATTTTGAATCTCTGCAGCTGTGAATGGTTTACACGTGTTGGATTTCTAATTTTATCACAATATTTTTATTAATTTTTTCTACACAGAATTCTACACACAGTGATGTGATTTTTATTTATTTATTTATTTTGTAATTCTGTAAAAGTTATTCCCTAAAGGGTCAGAAAATGTATTATACTGTTTTTAATTTACTGATGCTTTTCTTTATTACTTCAGCTTGGAACAGAAGATAAATAGCGGGAGAAATATGATACCCTCTAGACTCGTCTCTGAAGGAACGAGTTTCCACCTTATCTCAGCAACAATTACAGCAGTGCAAAAATGTGGTGAGAAATAGCTTCGCAGTTCTAAATATTTATTTTTGTGAAAATCCGAGTTAAATTTGTAGAACATGAAACGGTTTCCCGCCAAGGCCTTTTATTGTGCCAGAGGTTTAGCGAGTTGATTTTTTCATTCTGGGGTTGCCACAAGTTTGAAATAGTTTACGTGTTTTACGAGATTTCCTGTAGTAACTACATTTGACGCCAAATCACCCCATTTGGCGACCGTATGATCACTGCATCATATTCTTCCTATTAACCAAACCTGCATAGTACCAAAGTACTGAATAAGTCATTATTTCTACAAATTGTCAAAACTTCCACCTTTGGGACTCTGGTGCTTAATGGAAGGGAAATGATTGCAGAAATCAATTTTATACTATACTTGCTAAAACTTCACATAAATTTTCGTTTTTGCCTATTGTATTGTCAAACGCAGGAGAGCATAATAGAGTTTGGATGTTAAGGAGAAGTCCCTTTGGCATGTATCACAGATTTCGCTATGTGCTCATCTGATCACTTGGTTAGTCTGGCACAGATGGCTGGCATACGGAGGACTCTATGCTAGATCCTCAATAAACATTTCTATGACATCGTATCTAAAGTGTGTAAAATAAAACAGTAATGAGTACAAAAACATGAATAATCTAAATTAAAATATAAGAAACTATACGTATTAGGAAAGGTGGTAATCTCATTTGGCAATATTATCGCCGATACTCTACTACCCCGCGCTAAAATGTTATCGAAAACTTAAGAGTTGGCTTCCATTGTATTGTGCGTTGCATCACGAAAAGAATGATGACTACGTACGGTCGTGACATGTATTCGTCCAAACAGGCCTAGCGAGAAATTAGCGAGAGATGTGTATAGGTATAAGTGTCTGTCACAGTACACAGTAGTCAGATGATTTGGGGAATTTCGCAATGGACGTGTGAGCACGGAACACGCTGAAACCTGCTGAAGCACACTTGGCTATCACCATGGAATCGACGGCCTTAGACAAGATTTTCTGGGGCGCATCCGCTGGGAGGTCCTCAATTATCCCCCTCCCCCCATAGCCCCGACATGTTACCATTCAACTACCAGATATTTGGCCCACTGTAAAATGCTTTCAATTGCCTTGAGGTTTGATAACGATACAGAGGTCAAGATCGTCATTCAACATTGTTTCCACAGACAACAATAGATGTTCTTAGCTCAGGGTATCCAAAATCTAGTAAGCACTGGACGCTTAGTTGAACCGATAAGGTGACTATATGTAGGTCATACATCACCATTATTTCCAGTATGTACACCTATTCCAACCAATAAACCATTGCAGAATACGAAATGTCTCACTTTCATTTGGGCCACCCTTATATTTACTCGTCGATGAAACGTTGGAAAGACTTCCTTTGTGTAACGGTAAGTAAAATAAATAATACGCAAGCTATTACAAAAGGCAAAGGTATAATGCTGTGCCTTATCTCTTGTGCGTAGAATTCAAGTAATTAGAGAAGTTTATTTCTTCTATGCACAAAAGATCGAGAGACTGGATAAAATTACGTTGTTAATCATGTACAGACAATAGTTTATTTTATAAGAAGTTTCAATATTAATATAAAATTAAATGTAGACATGTTCCTGTTGCTGATAACAGCTCATTATTTTTTTTCAGCCTTCGTTCTGTACGTGGGAGTTTGTTTGATTAACGGGACCATCTTCAATTTCTTCAACAAGTACTTGACACCGGAAAGATCAGACAAATCATGGCTAAGTAGCTTCTTTGGATTCGAAAACCTGAACGACTGCAAAACCTTGAGGAACATATATCTAAGCCATCGCTGCATAAACGCACTGTTGGTTGTCGATGACGCTGAAGTGCTCAGAGCAATTTCAGGAATGTCACCTTTCTACAAATGGCACTACTTGACAATCGTGAGGTGCAGCAAGGTCTTGGTCCCTTACCTCTTTCAGATCAGTCTGGTGTTAGCTCTCCTCTTCATGGCGATGCTTGTGTTATCAGCAATAACGGTATTCTTTTTTAATTTATCTTAAGGTATATCAATGGTTCTTAACCTGTGTCCACGGACCACAGATGGTCCGGGAGAACACAACTGGTCCGCGAAGTCACCAGTTATAAAAAAAATGGTTTCAAATTAAACGATTTCATAAAATTTGGAACAAAACCTTTTTTTTATGTTCAAATTCGAAAACTTCCTGTATTTCTTCGATTTCCTGTATTTCGGATTAAATTTACCGAGAAGCTACGAGCGGGCGAAAATCTCCGATGTGTTGCACTTGAAAGTCAAAACTCGACTGAAGAACTCACAAACCCCCAACAGTCTGATCACTCCCACCACCACCCCACCCTTTAGAACAGGTGCAATAGCGGTCTCCTAGACCGATGAGCCGACGTAAGGGCTAAATGTAAGTAGAATGTTTATATTCTCAGTTGTATGTGTTGAATGTCATAGAATTTCTATTTCCTCATCTTTCCCATTAAATTTTGCTACCACCAGAAATTTTAATTAATTTCCGGTTAGAAATTTCAGCTTCTCTCGTATATTTACGAGTTATGTGTTACGAAATAAGGCAGAAATCTGTCCATGATTATTATTGTTAAATATATGCGGAATAAAACATCTTTTTGTACATTTAAAAGACGTTCGATAAACCTTTTTTGTCTGTAAAAGTCCTGATACAATAAATTTCTTTTATTTCCGACAAAAATATTACAAGTTCCTGTTAACTGATGTCCTTTTATTATTTTATTTTTGTCTTATTTTGACAATATTAACATTTCACTTATGGTATTTGAAACATTCCTGCTTTATTTCCTTTGTTGGTCTTTTCTTTTGTGCCGTGATAAAGTTATTTTTCATTGTGACTTCCGACCAGAAAGACTCACCGACGTCATAAATATATATACTTTGAGAGCGCATACATTATAATTCAAACTAATTTAAAGAGGCATGATTTAAATGTTCCCTTCTCCTGTCTTGTTTACACACTTGGCATTTGATGACAAAGAGCTCCACGCAACAACCAATGTGGCATCAAAGATTCCCCCGTATCTTGCGAGGCGAATACCCTCCTGAACATTTTGGACGGCAGCCAGAGAATTTTGAGGCCCTCGGTGACTTTTAAAACATCTGTGTTATCGCTCTCCTCAACCGGAAATCTAATTCTGTCAGACGGCACGTGTCTACTCCACTTAAATGAAATGGATGATAAGTATGTAAACATCAACATTTGTCGGGGAACAATTAAACGTGTTGCAGTACAAATTGAGCAATGTTTTGGGTGGTAATAAATAATAATAAGTATAATAAATAAATTTTTCCTAAGGGAGATCTTTAATTTTTGAAGAATTGAATTTCTATATTCAGGGAATATTATTAAATTTTAAATCAAAAATTTAAATGGTGATTTTAAATTATTCAAAAATGACTACGTATAAAAAATTTTAGCTTAAGAGTAATCGATTTCTCCTTTTCCAGTGGATTTGCATATTGCATGTTTCTAATATCTCTGGTTCTAACAGTAAAAATTCTTATCGTTGTTTTCAATAATAATTTTAGAACTGAACTTTCATTCGAATCATTTATGTTCCAATTTTTTTTTTCAATGCAGCAGGCACAGAGACATCCTTGACCAAGTGTTCCAATTTTGATATATATTTATTCCAAAATATATCAATATTTATTATGATTTTTATTCAGTTTTTCGCTACAAAAGATTATAAGATAACGGGCTGAGCATAAATCTCGCAGTTTATCTTATTTTAACTGTCTCAAAATTATGATGTTTGCATTGATAAATTATAACAATATACTTAATTAATGAAAGTAGACACTTTATTTTTCGTTATTTATTTACATCATATTATGTGTCTGTAATTCCATATCTTTTAACGAACTGTTAAAGTATGTAAATGTTAATGTTTTGTTAGTTTCTTAAATAATGGTTCGACAGAAACATTCTACGAGCAAGGTAACCTTTTAAAGCGTTTTAGTAGGTCCGATGGAGAAACTTAAGTTAATATTTTGACATTTGTCCATTTTTTTAACTTTATTATAAATTAGATATTCATTACATATTCATTACATATTTTTCATTACATATTCATGTGATTAGAAAGAAGAGTCAATTTTAATGAAAAACAGTAGCACTAGATGGACTACGTGTTTATTTAATACGTGTGCGTGTAGTACAAGTGTGTACTTCTTAAAACCATTACCACATTTTTTGCATCAAGGTGCTATTGTTATCACTTTGACCTAGATTTGCATTTCAGACTTTTTCAAGTTTGCAATGCCTTGGAGAGGTTTAACAGAGGGAAAAAAACATAATAACTGAAACTTGGCATCTTTTTACCCTTCGCGCAATATCAGTTTGCCAACGCCTAATTTAACTGTTGCCGCTCTTTTCTTACCCCTCCGTTGCCAACATCTTGAGCAGCGACACGTGGGAACAAAACACAAACATGGGGAATGTGTACGTTAATACAAATACGTGTAGGATAATGCAAAAAAGGTAGATAAAGAAACGATTTCGACATAAATAATTTTAGCTATAAGTTGGAATTACGCACAAAAAACAAAATTGCGAACGAAAACTGCATAAAATTCGTAATATATTTTGATATATTTTGAAACATAAAGGATTCGAAAACACGACTACATTTCGTAAAAATTACTCATCGTGCTATTGAAAACAATTCATACGTGGAATCTCGATTTTTTACAGGGCAGGATCGTTATTGTAACCCGATGTGGAAAGAATCGCATGCATTTTTAAGGGGACTCACGACCCTTAAGTCGAGGAAATAAGGCATATTTTCATACTTTTTGACTCTTTGTAACTATTTCAATTTACTCCCAATTTTTCCAAATTTTATGTATATGATAAATTTATATATTTATTTTAATAAACAAATTTTCAACTCTCCAAATAATTTTAAATAATTTTTTTTAATGCTTTAGATATACCTTGTTTTTTAAGCGTTTTTATTAAATACTGGTTTGCGCGCAGAACTATGAAATTAATTTTACACTTAAATGTATAATTCCTGTTTTATATTTAAAATAAATAATTCAAAATATAATTGAACATAAAACATTCAACATTAAAATTTTTTTCATTTTTTTTTTAACTGCTCAAAATATACTTAAAATTTCCTTAAATTTTTGCATTAATTTACCCCTGAAAAAATAACAAAATGTGCAGTGATTGCAATAATTCTAGTTCAGACGCAATAAAGTAACATGATTATGCAGTGATAAAAATTTCATTGAATTATGTTTCATAGTTTTTGAGATATCAGTTGAGGAATGATGCAAAATTACATTTTGAGAAAAATGAGTTTAAAATTTTCTTACCGTAAACTTGATCAGTAATAAAATATTTAGAATATCAATATCTCCGGAACTAAGCGGAATATTTTCATGTGGTTTGCTTTATTGTGTTCAGAAATGATCAGGCTTTAACATATTTTTTTTTCAAAAAATCTAATGTTTTAAAGATTTAAGGGTAGTGAGTCCCCTTAAATTTTTTTTTTATGAAGTGAATTTTAAAAAAAGTGCTCCGAACGTTGTGAGATACCTTAAGTAACACATATATAAAGAGATTAATCGTACAAGAAAATATGTTCACAACTTTTATACACCTTTGAAAAAACATTGTTTTTGATCCTGACAGTAAGTAAGTAATTTCGAGCGAATTAATTTCCTCTCGAGAGCTCCCGTTATGTAAATAGCTCAATTCCAAAACTAAACAATTTTACTCGCTTCCAAACTAATCCATCCACTTATTTATTTTTCCCGGAAATAATGCGACATACTCTAACCTGAAATAAATATTCTAATGTAATTTTAGAAGAGTTTGTTATTTATCGCGAATTGCTGCGGCAAAAGATTACACTCCTCGTAACGCACTCACTCCTATAAAATATTCAATAACTGTCATTCTAGAAGGCTCTCCAGGCTTTCGGAATCGAAACACCGTGGGCAAGATTACTACTGCTCCAAGAAAGCTTCTTCTCCCGCGGATCTTCTGTCATAGGTAAATATTACTCAATTTAATACCAACTCCTCTTCATTTATCCGCAAGCTCTTCTGCCTTCGCTCTTTAATAAGCGCATCTATCAAAGTCAAAATATTGTCCATTACGGTTTTCCAGATAATGCTAATTGATGACGTTACTCTCACATTACTCGGATGGGGCATTTATTGATTATTTAGAGTGTATTAAAATTTTGTGTGTGTTCCCGGAATTCTTGTTTTCGCGGAAGTTTTAATAAAATGCGCTCGGAGCGATAAAGCAAAAATTCTGGCTTTTGCACCAAAGTCGGAAACTGATTTCCCTGGGTAACATCTTTGTCTGAATATGTTTAGCAATTTTTGAAGGGAACTCAGGATAATTACCTTTTTAAGCATTCTGATCTTCTATTGCTAAATTTAGTCTGTCTATTAAGCGCCCAGAGTGCGGGGAAAACTTAATGGTAAAGATAAATTGCAATTTGTAATAGAGGTAAAATTTTTACATTTTTTTGATCAGTGGTATATCATCAGTATATTTCTTTGTTTACATTAATTATTATAATTACCATGTTTTTATTAACTCGCTTTCTTGTTTGTTTGTTTGTGTGTGTGCGTGTTTGTCCAGTACAAATCTTGCAATCACTTTTTAACTAACTTCCCGACTAGCTAGACAATTGAAACTTTTAGAATAGCTTAGAGCACAATGACAATGCATTCTTTTAATACTTTTAGCCATCTTTAAGCAGGATTGAATTCATTTTCAGTTAATTTTGTTTTGTGGAATGGTGCAGCCATCTATAGGCCGGGACGGGAACGAAAAGTTAAACGCAAGTTAACTTCCAATTAACTTCATTTTCTTTCAAGTTGATGGGATAATTCATCAAAAAAATTTTAAAAAAGTATTTATTAATACATACAATTTTCAAGTTTATATGATTCATCAGAAAATTTAAAAACATGGTACATAAAAAGTTCTTTTTATCTTGTAATTACTTTCCTTTTATGCCTTATTTTTAAAAAGTATGAAAATGTATCTTGTTTTAAACGTTCGAAAATTTAACCTGTATATTTTAGTGTGACTGACCCCCCCCCCCAACACACACTCACACGCACACACATATATACAGGGTGATCCAAAATTCATAGAAAAAGTAAAAATTATTGCCATAAAAAGTATTACTAGAATAGTTACATTTTCATCGACAGGTGGCGCTGTAGTAGTCCCGGAGCTGCTGCTTGTTGCTATTTCAGCATATCAGCTGATTGGTACTCTTCCAACTTTTTCTGTCACAGGCGAGTGTTACGCGGCGCTTTAAAGAGACTGAATCATTCCCTCCTTGCAAGAGGGGCAAGCACTCCATTCTGTAGCATCCATGCAGGATGGAGTGCCTCCGCACATCACAGCAGGGCCGGCACTTGGGGCGGGAAAGCCGGGCCCCTGCCTGGGACGGCAACCTTAGGAGGCGGCAAATGGGCTGTAAAATTAACTAGTTTATGAAGAAAATGATTAAACCAAGATTCATTTGAATACTTATGAAAAATTAATAGGTGGAATTTTAATAAAATTTGCTTTTAATAAGTTTTACAAACTTTTAAGTATAGGTACGCACTCACTTCAAAAATCCTCAAGCATGAGAACGACATAAGAAGGTTGAGGTATGTAGTTTTTAAATAAAAACACGTTTTGAAATAGGGGTAAAGTTTTCGTGTATTAAAGACCAAACACAAAACCGAACCAAAAATACATAGCAATATAGATAAAATATCAAAATATTTCTGTTAGCTGATGGGAATTCATCAGATAATAAACTAAATAAAAGTACCTTACTAAATAAACAAAAGTACCTTACTAATAAATGCCTTACTAAATAAAAAAGAAAGTCCAATCGAGATTTTAAAATTCATTTCAAAGCTGGATTTTGCTCCAAATCTCGGTATAGTTTTAAGAATCTTGCTTAATCTCCCAATAAGTGTGGCAAGTGGAGAAAGAAGTTTCTCCAAATTAAAGTTAATTAAAATTTTGTACGCTCTACAACTACCGAGGATCGGCTAAATGGCTTGACAACGTTAGCCATTGAACATGAGCTAGCTGAAGAAATTGTCAAAAAAATTATCAAAAAATTCTCAGAATTAAAAGTGAGAAAAAAACACTTTTAAGTTTAACTGTATTTTTAATAATTAGGTTTTTATTTTTAGTGGTTCTATAATTTATTTTACTATCTTTTTAATACATGCATTTTATAATTACATACTAGATTTCTGTTTTTTCTTTTTTTCTGGGCAACCTTAATTTCAATTTAGTGCCAAAATCATAAATCAAGAAATATGTATTTTTAGCAAATCAAAACTTCAACATTTTTAATACCAATTTTTTTGCTCACGTTTTATTTTATTATTAAGCGTGGGAAGGGTTTAGGTTATCTCTTCTAATTTTTGTTATAAAGGGGCGGTATATTACCTTTTTGCCCGGGGCGGCGAAACTGCTAGCGCCGAACCTGTTCACAGGTCCTGTCAAGCACCTCCTGCGATCGACATTTTGCTGATGACCATGTTCTCAATCGCTCTTTCCCGAACGAGTGGCCACCAAGGTTTTCAGACCTTACATCTTGTGACTTTTGGTTATGGGCCTACTCGGTGTCACAGGTCGTGTTCAGAGGTCTAACGACGTCATTGACCATTTTGAAAGAAACTATTAATTATCATGCGACAGGAATCACAGCCGAAATCACAGCCCTCCTCTATGCTTTGCAGAGTGTCGTGCCACGTCTGACGGCCATTCTCATGAATGACGGCAGTCACATTGAACGTTAGTAATCCTAGCTGAGTTGCGAACTCTATTGTGCAATTGTACAAACTACTGCCATAACTGAAGCGCCACCTATCTTTTATAAATGTAACTATTCTGATAGCAAATTTTTGTTATTTAAAAAAATCCCATATCTTTCTGTCAATTTCAGTGAAAACCGCATTGTGCTAGTATCTTTAATTTTCGAATTATTGAAGTTCCACTTTTTCTGTTACTTTTGGATCATCCAGTATGTATATATATATATATATATATATATATATATATAAAAGGGGGGGGGGCGATGTAATGTCAAAAATATTCCAAATCTCTGCAAAAACACAACCCTCAATTCCTAAACCGTAATGGATCGGTTTAACATTCCAGTTGACCTCTGGGTGTGAAACGGTTCTTTTTTTTTTTTAACCTAATAGATCTTCATGATACGAGCGGTTGTAACCAATGAAATATCTGGGTTTGAGGCGTGCAGTCACCTGTAAATCATCCTAGAGCATTCCATCACCACCTGTATTCAAGGTGGCAGTAACCATGTACAGTAGCTTTTTCTGTTTGTCGCTGTCTTGTTAAACTTCCATCTCATTCCTTGTGTCCGATTTATTTTTATGTTACGTTCGTTGTAGGAAATAAATGATTATTTTTCCTTTAACTAGGGATTAGTTTTCTCCCTAAACTGACTCTGTTTTGAGCTTTGGAAAGTCACTTTGTTCGGAACGAGGTCATACATGCATTTATTATTTTAATAAATATATAAAATATATGTACTTACTAGCTGAATACCCGTACTTCGCTAAGGAGTACATTCAAATTAAATACAACGCTCAATGTATGCAATTAATGCCAAAAATATATATATTTATAAAAAAAATCGCAACGGATATTTTTACTGACAAATTAATGTAGAAAAAAATATTCAAATTAAATACAACGGTCAATGTATGCAATTAATTTGTATGTTTAATATCCATAAAACACACGAATTTGAATTAAATTCTTTAAAAACTTCCATCTCAATTAGTCTGGTGGTTAAATTTTATCTTTTACCGAATTTTAATATTTTTTGTCAATTTATTTCTTTGTTATGCACGTGACGCACAATTAATTTAAAGTAACAAAAAAAGAAAAGAAACCACGTGATCAGCCTTTAATAAATTAAATTCTAAAAATTGATCTTTAAGAATTCACCAAAATTCAGAAAATTAAGGTAAATATACGAAAAAGATTTCATTTTAAAGGAATTTTTACGATCTTTCTCGTGATATAAATTTCATAACCCTCAGATTATTATTTTAAATGCAAACTTAAAAACGTTACAAAAACAGCTTAAAAATTTAATTTTAAAAAATCTAAGAATTTTTAAAAACCCTTTCTTAGTGCACCCTTCACTATAAGAAGAATCGCCATACAAAATTTCAGCCCTTTGGGTCCAGCGGTTTGGTCTGTGTGTTATCTGTCAGTCAGTCATTCTGTTATTTTTATATATAGACTACCTGAAAACCCGCACTTCGCTAGGGAGTACCTACATTCAAATTAAATACAACGGTCAATGTATGCAATTAATACCAAAAAAATAAATATATATATATGTAAAATAAATACGTCGATCAATATGTACTATTGATGTAGAAAAAAATATATACAGTGGCTCCCAAAAGTGTTCGTACACTTACGATTTTCATTGAAATAGGGATCTATCCATTGATTAAAATGAATATTTCAGAATGGGTATTTAATAATAAGATCTATAATCTATTCTTAACTAAACTACATGAAATATTTTGAAAACATAGTAAAACTCTATTGTTAAGAAACCAATAATCCAAAAGTAACAAATCTTTATCTCACAAAAGACATCGTACACTTGTAAAAAATCTCTACATATTAGTAAATATTCTAATTTTTCGTTCAATTAATATTTAGTAGGATATTCTTCAGCATCCACAACAGCTTTTAAACGTCTGGGAATAGATTGCTCTAGTTCTTCTGTAATTTTTGCATCAATGTTCATCCATTCTTCCATCATAATTGTTTTTAGTTCGCTTTTCGTGTGAAGGTCGTGTTTTCGTACTCGAACCTCCAGTTCTCTCCAAATATGTTCTATTGGGTTTAAATCTGGCGATTGAGGTGGTGTTTTCAAAACTTGTAGACAATTATAGAGACACCAGATGCGAACGTTTAGAGCCGTGTGCTTAGGATCGTTATCTTGATAAAAAACAAAGTTGTTTCCAATACCCAAATTTTGAGCTGATAATTTTATATTGTCTCTTAAAATATTTATAAAAACAGCATGATTCATTATGCCATCAATAAATACCAAATTTCCTAGTCCTGATACTGACATGCACCCCCACACGAGGATACCTCCACCGGCATGCTTAACTGTTCCTACTAAGTTCTTGGTATTAATTTCCTAATTTTTTTCTTCTCCATACAATTATACGCCCATCAGCACCAAAAATGTTCATCGGCAAATAAGACATTATTTCAATAGGCTTGGGGCTTATTTATCATTGATAGTGCGAAGGGAAGCCTAAACTTTCTGTTTTTCTCACTCACAAAAAATTTTCTATGGGCAGAACGCCCATGTAATCCAGATGTTCTGAGAACTCATCAAAATATTTCCGGTGAACTTGAAGTAGAAAATGTTTCATTGAATTCTGCAGAAACTTTTACAGCACTCAAACGTGAATTTTTCACAAATTTTCTAATTATAAATCTCTGATCACGTTTTGTTAACTTTGCCGGACGGCCTTTACTTACCTTGTTTTCGATCGAATTTTCTTCTTTAAAGCGTTTTTTTCACATACTGCACAGTAGAATGGGATAAATTAAGTAATTTAGCAATATTCCGAACTGATTTACCACCACTATGATGAAAAATAATCAATTTTAGAATGCTGTTTGTTGTTTCTTTACGACTACGAGCCATTTTTAAGTAAAAAATAGAATATTACGGAGTAGCCAAGCAAAAATTAAAGCCAAACAATATTTTAAATGCCACCACAATTCAAAAATAAAAATAAAGTGCCAGACGATAATTTTAATTATGAATTTATCCGAAAATATTTCAGTGTGCGATGACTTTTGTGAGATAAAGGTTTTGTTACTTTTTGATTACTGGTTTCTTAAAAATAAAGTTTTACTATGTTTTCAAAATATTTCATGTAGTTTTGTTAAGAATAGATTATAGATCTTATTATTAAATACCCATTCTGAAATATTCATTTTAATTAGTGGATAGCCACCTATTTCATTGAAATTCGTAAGTGTACGAACACTTTTGGGAGCCACTGTATATTTATAAAAAAATCGTAAGGGATATTTTTATAGACAAAATAATGTCCAATCGTCTGCCGCATTAGCAAGAAAAAAAATATTTTTTTGTCTATTTAGTTGTTATGCACGTGACGATAAATTTATTTAAAGCACCAGAAAAAGAAATCACGTGATCAGCATTTAATAAATTAAATTCTAAAAATTAATCTTTAAAAATTCACCAAAAATCAGAAAATAGAGGTAAAGATTCGAAAAAGATTTCATTTTAAAGGAATTTTTATGATCTTTCTCGTGATATAAATTTTATAACCCTCAAATTATTATTTTAAATTCAAACTTAAAAAGAGTTACTAAAACAGCTTAAAAATTTAATTTTAAAAAATCTTAGAAGAATTTTTCAAAAATCTCTCTTAGTGCACCCCTACACTATAAGAAGAATCGCCATGCAAAATTCCAGCCCGTTAGGTCCAGCGGTTTGGTCTGTGTGTGTTGTATGTCAGTCAGTCAGTCAGTGAATGAGTCAGTTTCGGAACTGTTTTATATATATAGACTAGCTGAAAACCCGCGCTTCGCTACGGAGTACATTCAAATTAAGTACAAAGGTAAATGTATGCAATTAATGCCAAAAAAATAAATATATATATTTATAATAAATGAGACGATCAATATATACAATTGATGTAAAAAATTATTTATATATATATATTTATAAAAAAATCATAAGGAATATTTATTTTTTTGGATAATATCCAATCGTCTGCTGCATTAGAAAGAAAAAATGTTTTTTTTTTGTCTATTTAGTTGTTACGCACGTGACGATAAATTTATTGAAAGTACCAGAAAAAGAAATCATGTGATCAGCATTTAATAAATTAAATTCTAAAAATTAATCTTTAAAAATTCACCAAAAATCAGGAAATGGAGGTAAAAATTCGAAAAAAATTTCATTTTGAAGGAATTTTTATGATCTTTCTTGTGATATAAATTTTATAACCCTCAATGTATTATTTTAAATGCAAACGTAAAAAAAGTTTAAAAAACAGCTTAAAAATTTAATTTAAAAAAATCTAAGAAGAATTTTTGAAAAATCTTTCTTAGTGCACCCCTACACTATTAGAAGAATCGCCATGCAAAATTTCAGCCCTTTAGGTCCAGCGGTTTGGTCTGTGTGTTGTATGTCAGTCAGTCAGTCAGTCAGTGAATGAATGAGTCAGTTATGGAACTGTTTTATATATATAGATTACGATTAAGCAATTTTTATGACTTCATAAAAATTAACCCACGATATTTTTTGTTCCAATGTGAACATTGAATTCTGATTAACGTTCAGTTCTAAAAAAGTAATCTGAAACTTGTCACGTGGAAATTAAGTTAACAAGGACCCAGTGCGATTTGATTTTTTTTTTCAATTTTTGGAATTGGAATCGTCATTTTAACCAGACTGCATTGGCTTATATACCATGTAGAAAAACACATTTAGTGTATTTAAAACATTATTTTTTTAGTTATTATTTTTTAGTGTATTTGTTAGCTAATATAAAACAGTTTTTCTTCTTCAGATTAAAATAAATAATACTTATATTCATATCATTCATATTTACTCAAAAGTGTTCTTTGTGCCAAACTGTCAAAATATTTACTGAACTAACCGCAAAACTTCCTTTATTGAAATAAATTAGCGATCAGTAATTTAAACAATTACTGAAAACCAACAAATGTTAATAAAGAAAACGACAGTTAAAATTATAACTATTTCCATAACTAAACCCACAATTGAGCAATAAACCAAAGAGAAAAGAATTTATTATAATATAAATAAAGATACAAATATAAATAAAATATAACAAAAATACAATTCCAGTTTTCCTGTTTTTAGATCTATCCCTCCTGTGAATTCCATTTTTATCCTGATTTATTTTACAAGAATTTTAAAACTTCCAAAGTCTAAAAACATTTTGAGCATTTATATCGTACTAGCTGAAGTACCCGACGATGCCCGGGATTTTAAGAATGTTTGTTGTTAACCAAAATCAATTTTAAAATTAACACAGTATAAATAACATAAAAAATATATGTGAAATGTTATACACGTCTCAGAATTTCAGCCTTTCATCATTTTAATACTAAAATCTGAAAAGTAAAAATGTCAAATTCTCTAATGTTTGTTAACCAAAATTAATTTAAAACTAAGCACAGTATAAATAACATAGAAAAAAAACCTTGTGAAATCTATAAATATATAAATTTATAATAAACTCCTCAGAATTCAGCTAGAATTAGCCTTTCATCATTGGGGTAAAAAAAAGCTGCAATTACAGGTTCAGCAGAAATTTCCAATAGAACAATGATATGACTGCAGCGTTGCCTCTTAAAAAAATGAAGTGTTTGATTGAGGGCTGTAAACCAATCAACTCCTCTCCACATTTAACTCCTATAAACATCCTCTACATATTAAATTCCTTTTCTCTCCATAATAAACTCCTCAGAATTTTGGTATATTCAGCCTTTCATCATAGTACCACTAAAATCTGAAACATCCTCTCCAGAAATATAAATTTATTAATTTCAATAATTAAACACACACAAATATATAAATTACGCAAAAGTTTTTTAACCAACATTTGAATAATTCGTAAATGAAAAAGCATATGAAAATAAAGATAAGAACTTCCGGAATCGAAATTAATTACCCTTAATTTTTAATTAATAAAAAACCAACATAATATGAATAAAAACGATAGTTGCTTAAAACCATATGAAAATAAAGCTATTATAAAAATGATAATAATAAAAAAAGCATAAGAAAACAATGCTCGCGCATGAAGTTAACGTTACGATATAAAGATAGTAATAATAATATAAACCGCGTGCATAAAATATTTAGCTTTTCAAGCGAAATAAATTGATTTTTAGAAAAAAACTACTTTTAATCGAGAAATTAAAATACATTGCACAAAATTTTAATTTTACCAACTTTCCACCCTACAATTTACACCCTACTTCTTTTAAATAGGATGTAAATATAAAGTTTTAACAGCCAATTGAATGCCAGTTAAATATAATGTGTGCGCATGAAGTTAACGTTACGATATAGAGATAGTAATAAAAATCTATATATATATAAAACAGTTCCGTAACTGACTAACTGACTGATTGACTGACTGACATACAAAGTACAGACCAAACCGTTGAACCTAAAGGACTGAAATTTTGCATGGCGATTCTTCTTATAATGTAGGGGTGCACTAAGAAAGATTTTTGAAAAATTCTTCTTAGATTTTTTTAAATTAAATTTTTAATCTGTTTTTGTAACTTTTTTCAATTTTGCATTTAAAATAATAATTTGAGGGTTGTAAAATTTATATCACGAAAAAGATCATAAAAATTCCTTTAAAATGAAATTCTTTTCGCATCTTTACCTCCATTTTCTAATTTTTGGTGAATTTTTAAAGATTAATTTTTACAATTTAATTTATTAAACGCTGATCATGTGATTTCTTTATCTGGTACTTTAAATAAATTTATCGTCACATAACAACGAAATAGACACAAAAAAAATTAAAATAGTGGCGCCATCTACTGTACGCTTGTGAATCGAGAGTTGTTGGTTATTTATTAATTAAAAATATTGGAAAGTTCTTGTGGATCTGTAAATATACATGTGGTAACAGTTTTAAAATTTATAAATTATCAACCTACACAGGTGATAATTTATCCGGCGTTGCCCGGGATTTTAAGAATGTTTGTTAACCAAAATCAATTTAAAAACTAAACACAGTATAAATATCATAGAATAAAAAGCATGTGAAATGTTATACACATGAATAAAAAGAAAACCCAACATAAAAAACCATAAATTTACAATAATTTCTTCAGAATTCAGCTAGATTTAGCGTTTCATCATTGGAGCAAAAAAAACCTGAAAAGTAAAGCATAAAATATATACATTTATAATAAACCACTAAAAGCTGAAAAGGAAAAATGTCAAATTGTCTTTAGGAAAGTAAAGCTGAAAAGTAAAAATGTCAAATTGTCGAATGTTTGTTAACCAAAATCAATTTAAAAACTAAATACAGTATAAATAACATAGAAAAGATTTAGCCTTTATCATTGGAGCAAAAATTCCTGAAAAGTAAAACATAAAATACATAAATTTATAATAAACCTACCAAAATCCATTAAAAAAATAAACACAGTATAAATAACATAGAAAAAAAAGTATACGAAATGTTATACACATTAATAATATGAAAAATAAAATAAAATAAAAGTAATAATTTTTAAAAATAATAAAATAAAATAAAAATAATTTTAAAAAATAATAAATAAAAATAATAATAATAATAATTTAAAAAATAATAAAATAAAAGCTGAAACAAAAAAGCCTCCATTAAAAAGCTGAAAATACAGGTTTAGCAAAATCTGTACGATCCGTATTCGAACCCGCGTCGTGTAGTGAATGAACGCTCTTACCGAATGCGCCACAATAACATGCTGGTGTATTGTGTAAATAGGAGAATATTTGTACTAAAATTACTGGAAAGTTGCTATGGGTTGGTGAATATACATGTATTTATGGAGTAAGAGTAGTTTTAAATTAGAAATAAGTTAGCAGGATAGAAGCTTAGTCTTTAACTCTTCAATAGACACAAAGACATAAGCGAGGGGGGTTGCAGTAGCGATTAAAAATGATCTTGTGACACTTAGCGTGGTTGATTCGAATTTTCCATCGCGTGTGATAGTGTCAATATGCCGTTGGATCCGATTTATTTTAGAGTATAAAATCTGACTTGAAAGATTATTATTTTCATTTATTATTCTGGTTTAATATATAACTTGAAACTTTTTGGTTTTATTTATTTTTATCTTTTCGCTCGCTGTTTGCCAACTAAGCCTAACGTGGACGCCATATTCAGAGTGGTGATTCCACAAAGTGTAACATCTTACATTTAGTTTCAAAATTTTTGGTTTTTTATTAATTAAAAATCAACGGTAATTAATTTCGATTTTTGAAGTTCTTCAGACCCTCGGCTGTATTTAAAGACGCCTGTATGTAAAATTTCACGATCGTTGCTCCTAAACTGTGGATTTCTATACAATTACAGAGATACAAACATTCATTTTTATATATTAGATTCCGCCTTTTTTTTTAAGGGTGTACGTCACACAATTTTTTTCCTTTTTAACCACATTTAATCACAAAATAAACTACTTAATCATTCAACAAAAAGACTGAAATATGTGACGAAAGTGGTCTAAGTCATAGATTTTTCGTTTAAAAGGTTCGAGTTTGAACAAATTAAAAAATAATTTTTTACTATATAATAAAATATTTCAGTAAATATTTACTGTTCAATTTTTACAATCTTACAAAGATTGCTTCAGATTACGGTTATTGTAAAAGAATACAACCCGTAATAACTGATAAACTCATTTTTTTAGATTCTTGACTCAAGCCACTTTCACAATCACCGGCACATATGAATAAAACATTGTATTATTTAGTAGTGTAGTTAGTATAGTTAACTGTCATTATATGAGGATCTATATGTGGGACTGTACATTATGTTTTAAATATCGTGTTATATTTCTTAAACGCCCTACATTTATTTGAAAGCATTAACCTTTATCTCTAAAATTAACTCCTCTATGAACACTTCCACGCTAATTGGCGGATTTCTTAAGCCTCGACTCTTCAGTTCTGTATATAAAATACTAGCTGAATTCAAATGCTTTGCTACGGAGTTCATTCAAATTAAATACAACGGTAAGGGTATGCAACTAATGCCAAAATATATATATATATATATAAATCGTAACGGATATTCAAATTATATCTAATAGAACATACTAAAGAATATAGTACAGTTAATATAGTACAGGTTGAGGAACATTTCTTTTATTGTATTTTAATATTTTTTTGGATAATGTCCAATCGTCTGCCGCATTAGCAAGAAAAAAATTTTTTTTGTCTGTTTCGTTGTTATACACGTGACGCAAAATTAGTTTAAAGTATCACAAAAAGAAAAGAAACCACGTGATCAGCATTTAATAAATTAAATTCCAAAAATTAATCTTTAAAAATTCACCAAAAATCAGAAAATGGAGGTAAATATTCGAAAAAGATTTCATTTTAAAGGAATTTTTATGATCTTTATCGTGATATAAATTCTATAACCCTCAGATTATTATTTTAAATGCACAGTTAAAAAATGTTACAAAAACAGCTTAAAAATTTAATTTAAAAAAATCTAAGAATAGTTTTTCGAAAATCTTTCTTAGTTCACCCCTACACTATAAGAAGAATCGCCATGCAAAATTCCAGCCCTTTAGGTCCAGCGGTTTGGTCTGTGGGTTATCTGTCAGTCAGTCAGTCAGTTACGGACTTGTTTTATATAATATACCCATAGATTATCCCGTTATGTAGATTACGTAGATCACAATGAATTGAGCCTTAAGAATTTGTTGCACTGTTATCTCAAAATTACAAGTTAGAAAGTTGCTTCATATCCGAATAAAAGACAGCTGTGTATACAAAGAGGTCTTCCATTTTTTCCAGCGTTCTGTCACGATGTCCTGGAGTCCAGATTTTAATTCACTGTGTTCGTCGTAAGTTGGTTACAACTGTTTTGTTTCGTCCGAAATGGATTAATTTCTGTCGGAACTGACTTGTCTGGGTCTTCCATTGTTTGGATATATTCATGGAATTTGCATCTTAATAACTGTGTGTGTTTTAATACGGCGGGCAGGGCCGCCCAGAGACTTTATGGGGCCTGGGGCAAACTTCTGTTGGGGGCCCCAAGAAATCTGATTAATCGAATTTTTTTTTTTTAGAGGGGCCCCTTTTATCAGGAGATTATTTTGAATTTTGAAGCACGGTACAAGTTTCAGAATTTTCTTTCGGAGGAAATCTAATAAATATTTTTTTAAAAAAATTTTTGGGCCCCTCCGGCAGTTGGGGCCTGGGGCAAATAGCCCCAGTTCCTCCCCCCCCCCCCCCTCTGGGCGGCCCTGACGGTGGGCACGAAAAAGAATCCTTGTCCAAATTTTCATTTCAAGTTTTTCTTTTTCTGAAAGTGTTAACTCTAATTATGTTTTTACCCTTTTAATACTCAGAATGTTTTGGCTTTTATTACAAAATGTGTTCTGTATCACTGTATGTATTATCATACGTCTAAATAATTTGTCCTTTTGAAATATACGTGAAGATATATGCTTGTTTTCGGTAAATATTATGAATTTATGCATTTTTAAATAAATCTATCTTTTTTACGTATAAGTAATACAAAATTTTATTTCGAAATTTTCCCTAAGTAATGTTAGCTTAAACTTCTAATGCTGAATTGTTTTTACACATATTTTCACTATGTTTTCTTTTTCAGTATATCAACTGAATTGTATTTTTCCAAGTTCAGGAGTGTTTTGTTGACGTACCTTTCGTTTAGCGCTTCCATAGTGATCTTCATTGGCTCTATAGTGTCATTCTTTTCAAATGAGGTTACTTCGTCGATCGCAAGTCATTTTTTTTTTTGATGTCACGTTTCATGAAACTTGCAGTAGAAACCACATTTGGCGCTACATCGCCGCGATTGGCGAACGTATCATATTCTTCATACTAACGATTTTTTTCATAACTTTTTTTATCTTAATTGTTTTCATTTAATTCTCAATTTAAGATCCCATTCCATAAATAGTCATTTGTTTAAAGCAATTTTCTCCCGTGTGACGACTAGATTTGTTATTAAACATTGTGTTTATTTCAAACGATGATTTTTTACTATACGCAAACTTTTCTGCTGTATGAACGAGCTTCCAATATAATCCTAGAATAAAGAGACACTACAAAGTCTCTAAGTGAAATACAAACACTTAAAACTAAATATTTCATTCTTAGAATAACGGTGCTTAAAAAGCTAAATTTTAAATCCCTTGCAGAGTAAATTACGTGATCTAATGTTGATTTCTTGTTTCAACAAAACAGCTATATTTAGGAATCAAGAATTTTTGTTTTTCGGAACAAAATCTACCTGACTCTCAATTCAAAGTAAACATGATATAATCTAATGCAGATTACTACTACTTAGTTATGTACTTTGAATTGGTGCAAAAGATCTACTTAGATATATAGAATCATTAGTATTCCTATTTTATCATATAATATGTGTTCGCTCTCACTGACATTCGCTCCAAGAGATGGCGCGCCAGGCTCATGTCACGTGACTGATTATTATTATTATTTGTTGTTGTTGTTATTCAGGTTTGCAGATTTGTTCTGTAATGTGAATTATTGCAGTAGCTTCGCATTAAATACGTTATAAACTTAAATAATCTTGTCTTTAATTGACAACGTCTTACTCACCATGCATGTTCACTTGCGTCGCAGTCAATGTGTTTTATTTGTATATTTGTGTGTGTGTTTGCGCCCACGTGCGTGAGAAATATTCAACAGAGGCAAATTCCTTAATCAAAGTAACGAATTATTCAGTTTTTATTTGTTATACGTCCAGTACAATTGATGTATGTCATTCATACAAAAACATGTCTGCACTTTTCTCTCGTTAAGTTCGTCTAGCTAAGAATCGTCGAATAATAAGGATAAGCCTACTTAGCAAAACAAGAACTTGTCATCGAAGAACTTTGATGTAATCCATTATCTAAATATTTTATCACGCAGCTTTGTCATGTCTAGGGGAAAGAAAAATGGCTGCATATGAATTATTAAATAATGAATGCACAGATAATTTAGTTGTATTACAATTTTTTCAGTCATTGTTTGAAAAATAACGTTTCATGTGAGAGTTTTCGTGTTTAACGTTATCACTCTGACAAAGATAATTATTGTCAGCACTATGTAATGTATTTTGAAAGTAAGTTGTCAAATTGTGAGAAAATATGTTTTGTTACATCTAAATAGTAATTGAAAGTTTATGTGTAGGAAAAACATTGAGAATAAAGCAGTTTTTCGAATGATTTTTAGCGATAAGCTCAGCAGCAGTCATATAGTTTAAAATTAAACATATAAAATTAAATAACAGCAATGATAATACAATACAATACAAATATTATCTATGTCAGTATTTTCCTCTTACAGGTCAGTTTCTCTAGTTCCTGTCTTGTCACATTCTTTACTTTTTCCTAGCTCCTTCTGTCTCTCTCTTGTTCTTTCGTTTTCTCTTTACATGGTTATTTTCAAACCTTTTTCTGTTCTTTGTCTTTCTATCCATCTGTATACATTATTCTCTCTCTCAGTTCTTTTACTGTTTTTCTCACTTTCTCTGTTTCAGTCTTCCTTAAATCTTTACCTGTGTCTGCTTCATTCCTTCTCTCTCTCGACCTTAAAGTCTTTTCCTGAATCACACTATCTCTCATGTCTTCAATTTTCCCACCCAATTTTCTTATATACAGTTGGCTCTCTGTTTAACGAAGCTCTACTTAACGACAATCTCTATTTAAAGACGATATTTCCCAGTCCCGGCCCCTCCCACGTTATGGGAAATGTTACTTTTTCACAAATTCTGTTTAAGGACGATCTCTACTTAAGGACAATTTTTCACGGTCCCTTGAAAGTCGTTAAACAGAGAGCCAACTGTATAAATATATATATATATATATATATATATATGTGTGTGTGTGTGTGTGTGTGTGTGTGTGTGTGTGTGTGTGTGTGTGTGTGTGTGTGTGTGTGTGTGTGTGTGTGTGTGTGTGCGTGCGTGTGTGTGTGTAAGTAAGTAAGGAATAATAACGCCCCACCAGTTTTAATTCTATTCCATTAATTCTCTACCTTTAATATTGTCTTTCCCCTTATGTAACGTTCCGTTTTCTGTGTGGCACCTAGCAGTCGCAGGCATCTATTCCAGTTTAAAAGTCGAACTGCGCACAAATAGCGTTTGGATATGTAAATAGTAGCCATGACGCTAAGAACCAACACTTCTTATAGGTTTGGTCTTTAACTTTTCTAATTTCATTAAAGATATCAACTAGTGTTTTTCAAATGCTCTCTATTCACTTATTAATGTAGCTTCCTAGGGCATAAAAGATTAAACCCGTAACACTTAAGACGGAGTCAAGGATCAGACTACCCTACTGACGTCACGATTCGAGTGCGGAGGCTTTCTTCTATAGAAGGTGTGTAGGGTTCGCGTGTTGCTCAGATGCAAATTTCTGGAAGCAGCGCTGTACATGCCAGCCAAAGTGAGTTCGGCGCAGGTGTTTGATCTATTTAAAGGCCACACGCTGAGTTGGCAAAAGCCCAAGACTTTAGTAGCGATACGGGAGAGAGCGAGGCAAGCTTGATGGAAGGTGATAGCGGTGTTTAACTGATAGAGCGTGTATTGGTATTTAGCCGAGGTGGCTGCACGACTTCGAGAATTAGCTCAGAGCCGAGGTGTACGTGTATTGTTAGTAAATGCCTACTCTGCCTGAGGGATTCATTGCGACCTTTAGTTTCTTAGTACCGCGGGTTGCGGTACTGTTGTGTATTATTTTGGAAGCCCCAAGTCTGTATATGTTAGTCTGCCTCTACGTAGAGAATAAAGAAGTTATTCAGAAGTAGCCCTCGTACTTTATAATGTGCCTGGACCGTTAGAGATATATAAAAAGAAAGGAAGAACCACATACTGGCGCCCGACCATTTCGACCTAAAGAGAGGTGAGTGGTTGTACATTATAAAAAAAATGTGAATTCTGTTCTATAGTGCTGGGGAGTTCGCACGAAGAGTGCCAAAGAAGTAGCGATTGTGTATGGTGTCATTCTATATAGTAAAACTCTGAGTTTTGTCTAAAAGTATAATATCTACGGCACTAGCATGTCAGCAGAGGAAGTAGCTCAGCTACGCGAGCAGTTAGAACAATTAGCATTAAATGTCCGGGAAGAACACCAAACAGGCCAGACTGCAGGGTGGCAGCATTTGGCTAATTTTGTGGCCATGACTGCACCACAAAGTGCTTGGTTTTCGGGGGAAGGATCTGTCATTAGATATTTAGAGGCAGTTGAGGAGCATTGCGTCAGCTATCCTGCCTCAGACGCACAAAAGTTGGTGATTGCAAAAAGAGGGCTGCGGGGAGCGGCTAAGCAATGGTATGATGTTATTGGGTCCAGTGGGATCACTGCATTTGAGCAGTTTGCTGAAAAGCTAAAGAAAACATTTCCAGAAGTAAGGGATACCCTTAAGTTGGAGCAGGAATTATATGGAGTATGTCAAAAGCCAGAGCAAACCGCGTACGAGGTGGTCATTCGGAAATGTGAGTTATTGAAGAAACTCAATGAGAACCAAACGGAAGAAAGAAAGGTTAAATTAATTACAGATCGATTAAACCCTAATGCGCAAGATTTTTTAGAAATTATCAGGCCCAAAGATCTAACAGACCTAATTGAAGGGGTGATAAAGCACGACCAAAGACACCCACCGAGTATACGAAAAGCGGTTCCGGACAATGTTGGGGGATTTTATAGAAGGCCACAAATGGATAGAGGGATCCGACAGTGTGGAAATTGGTCATATCCTCCTAGGTATAATAGGTCACAGGCCATTACAAACCCTAGATATCCTGACATTCAGTATGAGCGCAATTTAAACTAGGGAGGGGCAACAAGAAGAGGGGCTCGTTGTCCAACACAGGTGGAAAAATCCCTAGGAAAGAAATTAAAAGTTTAACATTAAGAAATGTTGAGCTACCATATGTGGTTGTGCAGCTGGATCAAATCCCGGTGCGCAGTTTATTGGACACAGGGGCTACGAAAAATTTCGTAAGTAAGAAATGGTTTCGTGATACATTTCGGAATAAAACTGTGTATAGAAATAATCAGATCCAGGTTTTGTCGGCGCAAGGTAAGGATTGCACAGTATGGGGCCAATTTGCAGCCATGGTGCGGATTCAAACTGAAACACTCCATACACATTTTCATATAGTACAGGATCTGCAGGAAGATGTCATTTTGGGGAGGGATTTTCTGCAACGGGCTAAAGTAGTTATGGATTTTGCGAGAGAGTCAATGTCCGTGCAAATGAATCAAGAAAGTATATGCCTAATTTTCACTTTTTTTACAACTAATAAAATGTTAATACTATGTTTTGTTTGTACAATTGAGAAAACTAACAAGTGAAATACAATTGAAAATTGAAATGTGCAACTGTTCAGTTAGAAATGCTTAGAAATTGAAATTGTAGTTTTAGAATGTTTAAGATTGCAGGTGAATTATATATTTTGGTGCAGGAATAAGGTTACTATGAAACTTGTATTTTGGATGTCTGAACGGGATTCCGGTCAGTCAGACATGAGTGCAGCTCTACGTTTAAATTAGATTATTTTTTGTTTAAGTAGACGGAGGTGTACTTGCAGTGAGGGATACCAGGAGGAAGAAGTGCTGGCTACAGAATGAGATGGACGCACCAGCAGTTGCCAGGGAGCCGAAGGACAAGTTCCGATGAAATGCTGCCGATCACACTATACGGCAGAGAAGGGCTATTATTCATTTGAGTTAGTTTTTCCGGGATTCCAGCTATGGACTCCGAATTAAGAACAACCTGCCGATGATGAAGTGCAGAGACTTTTTGTAATAAACTTTACTTCTAGGTTATGTTACTCAAGACGAACGAATGTTAAAAGGGGTAAGGAATCAGTTCAGGCAGAGAGTAGTTTCTAGGGGAATGTAGGAAATTGCATAGACTCCCAATCGCGTGGGGAGTTTTATTAAAAATCCGATCCCGCACCCCGTTAAAGGGGTGGCGGTCTAAATTTTTTTGTTGGGTCAGGGAGAGTGTAGGGTTCGCTTGTTGCTCAGATGCAAATTTCTGGAAGCAGCGCTGTACATGCCAGCCAAAGTGAGTTCGGCGCAGGTGTTTGATCTATTTAAAGGGCACACGCTGAGTTGGCAAAAGCCCAAGACTTTAGTAGCGATACGGGAGAGAGCGAGGCAAGCTTGATGGAAGGTGATAGCGGTGTTTAACTGATAGAGCGTGTATTGGTATTTAGCCGAGGTGGCTGCACGACTTCGAGAATTAGCTCAGAGCCGAGGTGTACGTGTATTGTTAGTAAATGCCTACTCTGCCTGAGGGATTCATTGCGACCTTTAGTTTCTTAGTACCGCGGGTTGCGGTACTGTTGTGTATTATTTTGGAAGCCCCAAGTCTGTATATATTAGTCTGCCTCTACGTAGAGAATAAAGAAGTTATTCAGAAGTAGCCTTCGTACTTTATAATGTGCCTGGACCGTTAGAGATATATAAAAAGAAAGGAAGAACCACATAGGTGTTGTAAGAACTCGCTCCCGTATAACTAGCTTTGCTCTTTATACATCTTATCTATGATAAACAACTAAATATCAATAATGTTCTGAGTTTATTTATTTATTTATTTATTACAAATGCCCGGAAGATGGGCTATGACGCCATTTGTTCTCAGTAAAGGGCGAGACAGTGTTCTGAGTTAATAAATTTATTAATCCCATCGACTGGACCGCTTGATTGATTTTCATGCTGATCAACCCGACTACAACTTTCCAGTTCAAGATGCCATCGCCAATATATATATATATATATATGTATATATATATATATATATATATATATATTCAGACAATGTTCAACACAATAGTTTTATTTTTTTTGGTACTTTGAACTGGGCCGCAATTTGAATCTAATACTTAAGCAATATGATTCAAATTCACGTTGTGTGTTAGAGAGAGATAGTCGGGTTGATTAACTGAACAGAATTATCCTTAAATGAAATTTTAAATTTCAGTTGCTTCTGAATGTACCAATAGAAAAATATTTATATTTAAAAACCTTAATTATTTTCAGGGTTATATCAACTGGCTGTTATCCCTGGTTTTTTATTTGCATCTTACCTGGTTTGCAATCTAGCTCCTGTGTGCGAGAACAAAGGTAATTTTTCCGGTTAATGAACATTATATTTTCGCAGTCTCAATAACAATCTCAAAAACAGAAAATGAAATCTATGATTCAAAGTTTATTACGAGAGTTGTTAACTCAACGATTTAAAGATTTGTTTCATGGTCTCTAGCTGAACATATTCGTTGAATTGTTACATTCCCCGGAAATGAAATTTCGATGAATTATTAGTGAAGTGATATAAGTATTCATTAGTGAAGTGAAACGCAAATTATTTAAGGACAATTGGACTTTCTGAAACAGTTGAGTCATTTTCTGTTCGAAGGTTGTGAAGGATTAAATCTAATGTTGATGTTTCACCGAATTATTCATTTTGCGCTAATTTATTTCAGTAATTCAGTCTTTTTAAAAGTTTTCCCTTGTTATCCTCGGGTAAGAGTCGCATCAGACAGAGTCCTTTTTTTATAAAAATAAAATAGAATTTTCGGAAATAAATTATTCCTCTTTCAGACAACAGATGGTAACTACGAAATTCAAAATGAACCCATCTTTGGTCTAATCTTTTCACTCTATTTAACATTAGCTACGGTTTACTTGGGGGGCGATAAATCGCTTTAACACAATAAGGTTTTAGAGCGATTTATCGCCGACTGAGGCAAATTTTGAAATTTGCTTTTGTACTGGAGATGGTCAATAGATAGCCGCTCACATTGTACACTCTTTAACATCGCAAGCTGCCACCACGAATCACGCCTACGACGGTCGTTCCTGTGCATAGGCGTAGCGTTATGCATAGGCGTACCCCCCCCCCCCCCCAACTTAACTTGAAATAAATTAAAACGTTGTTGAAAATTGTTGAAAACTTTTAAGAAAGTTGGGTTTTTTTCCGCTTTTTCAAACTGTGAAACTAGAGATTCCGATTGTATCTTTAGCCTGAACATAGTTTTTTAACAATGATATGATCCATAACAAAAATTCGATGCTATATTTTTTTTTCTCGTTTTATTTATATTATATTTATTTTTCTCATTGTATAACTTTTGAATACTACTCAAATATCAATTCTATTGTTATTCAATTTTAAAAAAACCATAATACAAGTATTTCATATTTTAAGGACCGCCCGCCAGCCAATGCGCTGAGGAGGGCCCTAACAGAATTCAATTCGAGCCTCCCCCCCCCCCCAAAAAAAAAAAAAAAAAAAAAGTTAAAAGCACGCTACGCCTATGTTCCTGTGCCTTTTCATCATAGAGAGCAAGGATAGTTCACTTATTTCATATTCCCATAATAAAGTTACAAAGAAAAACCGTGTTTGTGGGTGGGTACCTGCCCCAAATGGGAAAAAATTATCAATAAATTGTAATACTTAGCTCATCCAGAAAGTAAGTACCATTTGGGTATTAAAAAAGATTAGCAATTTGTTTTCATTTGTATTTTATTACATAAAAATCTACACACCTTAAACTACTTTTCGATATATTCACCATGCGAATTAAGGCATGTGTCATATCTTGACACTAATTGATACATACCCGCTTCGTAGAATTCGGCCGCCTGCGACCTGAACCAGTTCTGGACGTTTACCTTGATCTCATAATCACTTGCAAAGTATTGGCTGGCAAGAAATTTCTTGAGATGAGAAAACAAATGGAGCAAACAAATGCAACAAGTCGGATGCAACAAGTCCGAACTATAAGGAGGATGACAGAATTGTTCCCAGCGAAATGAATCAACCAGCGTCGTTGTTACGCGTGCGGTATACGGTCACGCGTTATCATGCACAAACACAATACCAGAAGTCAGTAATCCAAGTCTTTTGTTCTGTATCGCGCGCCGTAACATCTTCAATGTCTCACAGTAAGCTGTTGTGCCTTGTTCCATCCAGTCCACTAACAAAATTCCTTGCCCCTCCCAAAAGATGGTGCACGTGATTTTTCTTGGTAAAACGATAAATTTCACAAGGTCAGTGGCGCCGGAAGAGTCAAATATAGAGGGGGGCAAAGTAAAATAGATTAAAACTTTTACGCCTTTATTATTAAAAATACATATATACGGTTATAAAAAATACACTTTTATGTTATTTTTCTAATCGGAGAAAAGTAATGAGAGATTTCTTCTGTTTTGAGAAAATCCATTAATTACTTTTTCAATAAATGTATCTTTATTTTTACTCACAGATTCTCTGTGAACGCTAAGCATACAGAGACCAGAAAGTCTCTCTTGAGACATGGTTGATCTCAACAAGGTTTTTACCCGTCGGAGCGTACTAAAAGATCTTTCAATTGTTGTTGTGGTAGGAGGTAAGGCAAAAAAATTTGTAACGCTTTTTTGATGCAAGGAAAGAACTGGCAATGTTTATCTATTAATTCAACAACCTCGAGATCAGTCTCAGTATTGTTACTTTTGACTTTTGAAACCCACATTTCTTTCCAAGTTTCGGCTTCACAATTAAAATTTTCAATTTCATACAGTTTTGAGATGTTATGAATGTTTGATTTTAGCAAACTAAAGGTTTCTGCCTGTATTATTAGTTGAGGGTGAAAAATAGACAGAGCAAATGCACTATCTGTTTCTTGGTAAAATCGGACTTCAATGGACTGTATAATTGAATCCAGATATGGAGTAAATAAAGAAATTCGAAAATAATTTTCAGCACTATCAGTAGAGTAGTTAGCCTTTGCGTTGCAGCTGATCTAGGTATTTTAATATCAATGTCAAATTTTTTTCCGTCCAATATACATTTTTGAAATACATCTTTAAAGTAATTCTCTGCATCATCCCTGTGATCTTTCAGAATAGATAAAAGTAATTGAATATGTTTATTCGTCTATAAAAGGTTTATTGTTTTTGCTTGCAAAATATTACAAACAGGCTCCAGTTTGCCACTATAGTGTGAAATAATATGCAAACACACAATAAATTTAGGAGTGGAAATTGCGCATAACAACTGGTTGGATTTCGATCTTGTATCTCCATTTATTTCCATCGTATATGATAAATGTTCTAGGGCGTTTCTTATTTCCTCAAAATGTTCCTAAAATATTCTAATAGACTTGGCAGACCATCTAGTTTCACAAAATAAGGAATTTTGGGTACATATTTTCTCTGATATGGACTTTCGCGGAAAAAGTTAATGACTTTTTTTATAGTAGCTACTGAATTTTGTACATCCTGGATTTTATTTAAGTCGTTGACCACCAAGTTAAGTCTGTGTGAAGCACAATGAAAAAAGAGAGCTTTGTTATATTTCTCACGAATTATTTTCTGCACTCCGTTTTCGCGGCCTGCTATTGTTGCACAACCATCAAATCCTAATCCTACTACCTTTTGCATACTTAAGCCATAATTTTCGTAAGTTTGTAATATTGCTGATGATATACCTTGTGCATTCATGGAACTAAGTTCAGTAAATCCCAAGAATTCCTCACGTACTGAATTAGTATTTTTATCCACGAATCTTACTCATATCGAGAGCTGCTCAACACCAGAAATATCAGCAGATTCATCAGCTAACAATGAAAAACCTTCACTGGCGTTCACTTTTGCAATAATTTCTTCTCGAATAATATCACCACAAATCTTAATTAATTCATTCTGAGTCTGGTGAGAAGTATATTTAGCATTTTTTGCACAATTTTTCAAATGATCTTTTCATACTAAATCTCCGTTCTCGACTCTAAAATTTAGGAGATCATCAAAATTTCCAGTGGTTTTACCACGGAGAGGTAAATCGTGGGTACCACAAAAAATTATAGTGGAAATGATTGGCATAAGTTTTTTTCGATTAGACTTAACTTGTTCCTGTTCATAGCTACTGAGCTATTCAGTGACACAAGTACTTTTACCCTCCATAACATGTCGAAAGTTTACAGCTTTAATTGTCGATGAACGATGCCACTCCGAACACATATGTTCTTTTGCATTTTCATGGAAGTCTTTGTAATTCTTGAAAGGTTTTACAATGAAAGATAAAAAAAAACCCTCTTCTTAAATTCGGTCGAAATGTAACACAAGTTTTACAAAGTACACCCTTAAGTTTACTGGAATAAGCTAACCAATCGTAATTTTGTAACCATTCCTGACGAAAAACTCTTTTTCCATCTGAGTCCTTTTTAAAATTGTAACTTGAATCGGGAACAAAATGTCGAGTCAATAACGCATAACTTGTTTCATCGGAAATAGAAGCATGCTTTTAATTAAAATCTCCTATATCTAAAGGATGAATATGAACACTACCCAGATAATGACACTACCCAGATTCACCAACACCAGATAATGACGTTGTATTAGATTCATGATTAACATCAGAATGTAAGGACCCAAAACCTTCGCTCACTACTGCTAAGCTAGTAACTATGTTAGTAGATGTACTAGTTCTACTTCTAATGGTTCAAGAAGCTTCGATTTGTAATTACTGTCAGTTTTTTTCTTAAAAAAATTTCTTATATCCATGATTTCTAAAAATAAAATACCTATTGATATTTTGGTATGTCCAGCAGTAAAAATAAAATATGATTTCATAAAATAGGAAAAAGCGTTAAGCAGAATAGTAGAAAACTCCTAGGTTTTATTTCACTCTAATCCTTTGCCAGAAAATAACAATTGAAAAATGAACTTAAAAAAATGATACATATCATCTACTTTGAAATTCTACGTAATTAAACTATTGTAAATATTTTTTATTGTATTTTGAACAACACCTATTATCCATATTATTTAAAAGACGACTGTTACCTTATGTAAGCAACGTGTTGTGTCCATGTAAGAAAACCGTCAAGAACACACAAACTTCCAAGCGGTATTTGAGAGACTCTGAGCGTTGAGCCTTTCAATGTGTAGAATTGTCCGCCTACGTGAATGGGGCAATATCTTTAGCTGGGTTCCCATGCAGTGAGGATGTGATAAAAAATGCAGTTATAAGGAATGACTCCTTTTCTTTCAAAAACAATAACAAGATTTAATATGTATAAAAAAACATGAGTTAGAACACAACCCTCAGTTTCACATAAACTTCCATAGTACTCAACCGACTATGGTCCGCGTACACAACTCGAGAAGGTCAGAGCACCTTCCTCGTTCGTTACTAGTCCAGTTAAGTCTCTCATGCCGTCCCAAAATTCGAGTCCCGTCAGGTAAACCGTTTTTCACCTTTTCTCTTCCGCTGTGGCTCCTGTACCTACCTCTGGACAATCGACTGTTCTTTCAATGTCAGGGTGCAATCCTTTTCCCCTTTCAGCGCGACGCATCCGGTTGTTTTGTACATTGAAAATGTTCAAGCCGATCTCCCCCCATGGGCAGGTTTTCTGACCTTTCTTTGCGGCCACTCTTTCTCTGCTGAAAACGAAGCCCCAAGCTGACAACAAAAATCCGTTATTCAATGTCTATTGCCATCCATCACAACATTGTACCCCTTTCAGGGTCTCGACCGTGCAGGCCAGCCCCCGCACAATGCCGGCGAAATCCGCACAAAGTCCCCTTGCTGACGCTGCAAATTCTATTGTTCAACTGTCCCGTGGGGCACGTTCTGGACGTTACACCTTACAATTCAAATTTGTAGCGTAGCACTTATGAAATATCTTAAAGGCTCTGTCACACGTCAACGTGTACGCGTTTCAAATGCATCGGATTCAAGATTCCCTTTCGCGATGCAAAAACATTGTGTAGGGTTGCTTTTAAATCGCAAAAGCAAACGTCTGGCATTGGCGTTTAAACGCACTTGCGTACCTGAAATTGGCGATTAATCGCTCCTGCGTATATGGAATGACGTTTATCGCGCTTGCGTTAACGAGTGTGAGGTTGCAATTTAGTATTCAGTTTTGTTAGGCTTTATGATTTTAAATGAAAATTCTAATATTTTACGGTCGCTAGCTAGGTAGAAACAAAAAATTCAATTTTCTAGGTGGGGGCAAGTGCCCTCCCTTGCCCCCCCCCCCCTTTTTTCCGGCGCCACTGCACAAGGTCGAACATTTCTCGCATTCAAAAATATGATAATGGCTCTTATTTTACAGCTGGCGGGTCGATCGATTGTTTTAAACATGATTACCAAGAAACAATGACTTCAAATGTTAACGTAATCAAACAAAATGGCTAGGCTGATTCGTTCTCGAGTTGTAGTATGTAACTACGCATACGCGACCTTCGTGGTGTCAGATGCGCGGTAGATATGCGCAAACGGTACTTACTTCCTGGATGAGCTAAGTATTTTCATCGAGAACTATCTTAAAGAATGACTAAATGGCTACTAATTGGAACTACAAATTTCTGTAGTTCCAATTCTGACTTTATCGTCACTTGTTTCATCCCGCTTCTGCATTAACAAAATTAATTTCAGAGGAATCGTATTTTCCTAGATTCAGCTCTACTAAGCTCAGTGTTTGCTCTTGAATTACGTTCTTAAAGACTTAAAAGATTTTGGCCACATAGCTAGAAAAGTATTAAACTAAGTAGAGGATTTATGGATACCTAGAAAACTTAAAGCTTCTATATTTAGAACTAACCCAAACACAGTTAAAAAATGTTAGATGTACACCATCTATAAAAATACAAGTTGACGCACGAACGTGTATCTTGAAACCCAATCTCGTCATAGCAGACGCAATGACTTTTGTTACTGTCTCAATGCCTGTTTTGAAATTATCGATGTTGAAATTTCCGTAATCATCTACTTTGTAAAATCCATTATCTTTCTTTTTAAGGGGACAGTGGACCTTCAAACCTAACTTTTTTTGGTTTGAATGGATTTCCTTGAAATTTGAATATGTGATTAGTACCATAGATATGTAAAAGCGGTTAAAATTTAATTATGAAATATGTGGTGTCATTATAAACCGAAGCCCCCTTCAGCCCGCTAGCCTTTTTGGACCTGGTCCGGAATACTTCCTGTCAGCGGGCATTAGAAATCCGAGCAACAACAACAAAATAGATTCTCATGCGGCACTCTTCGTCTGGATTCAAAAGGCGATTTGTCTTGTACTTATCTTTCTTCAAACACGTCATTCCTAACTCCGAACTCTCTAGCTTAGCAATTTATTGTACACATGTATAAGAATCTTGTAAAAGTTTTTTTAATTCATAATGCATACCTCTCACGTCATATTCTATATGCATTCTACTGTCGGTCGCTGTCTTGAACAGATGTAAGATATATGTCTCTCTGTGTATGGGGAAACAGTTTGAATTGGTTTTCACGATTTTATGGAAAGGTAAATTTACTGTGTTTGGGACTATCATCATATTTATTCTTTGATTATGAAAGTGTGTAAAATTATTTGGACCTTATGTCGAAGAACTAAATTTAGCTGTCAAAGCAAAACATCCCAAAATATGCATTATTGTATTTCAAGATTACGTTTCATGTATTGCAAGGCCTTTTTTTTTATTCCCATCTGTGCCTAAAAAGTTTTTAGCTCAATTTCCTTTCCTGCCGATGACTTTTTACCATGTTTTTATTAACTCGCTTTTTTGTTTGTTTGTTTGTGTGTGTGTTTGTTTGTCCGGTACAAATCTTGCAATCGATTTTTAACTAACTTCCCAACTAGCGAGACATTTGAAACTTTTAGAATAGCTCAGAACGCGATGACAATGCATTATTTTAATACTTTTAGCCATCTTTAAGCAGAATTGAATTCAGTTTCAGTTAATTTTGTTTTGTAGACTGGTGCAGCCATCTATCGGCAGGGACGGGAACGAAAAGTTAAACGCAAGTTAACTTCCAATTAACTTCATTTTCTTTCAAGTTGATGGGATGATTCATCAAAAAAAATTTTTTAAAGTATTTATTAATACATAGAATTGTCAAGTTTATATGATTCAACAGAAAATTTAAAAACATGGTATATAAAAAGTTCTTTTTATCTTGTAATTATCTCAATTTTCCTCTCTGATGTATCTCGTGAAGCGAAAAGATGACCGTAGCGATCTCAACACGCAAACCAACCAACCAATCCCTCTGCTGCAGGCAAGTTTAAAAACATGAATTAGACTAAAATAAGTTCTTAGTGTGAGAAAGCGACTAGCCAAACAGAGGCTTTTCCACTCAAGATTGGGAGTAGCAATGTGGTCAAAGCTAAGCTTTCGGAACTGATTATCGCCACATCATCGCATCGAGGACCTGTCACACTTGGGAGTAAAGTAGAGGCGAGTTTATAAGACTAACTAGGCCTGGGAGTATGAAGGGAGAAATTCTAATTTAACTTTAACCCTTCAGCGGGCACGCCCGTGTAAAGAGTACAACATTTTCGTAATTTTGAATGGTTTGTTTTTACATGTAAGGTGTGAATGTTACAAGCAGTTTCTATTTATAGCTACACTTTTTCTAATGCAGGGCTGATTTTCTGACCCTTGTATTCCTTTCCATTCATTGTTAGTCGTAATTTCACCGTGGTAAACAAGCGATTATACTGGATTATAATACGACAAAAGCAGGAGTTGACATAGTTCATCAAATGTGCAGCTATTACATGGTATCTAGCATATCACGAAGATGGACAATCTCATTATTTTTAGGTTTTTGGACATAATAGTAATCCATTCTCAAGTTGTCCTTAGGTCCAATAAACCGGACAGTTTTTAAATAAGGCGATTATATCTGCATTCTTTGGCCTTTAATTATAAATATATCTAAATATTATAAACATTTTATATCTTGTCATAAAACTCAGAATTATTGTTTTCAATTTGAAAAAAAAATGTTTATTACAAAAGGAATAATCAAGGTTGAAAGAGACGTAGCACTTTGTGCCACGCGCGCCTGCTGGTGTTCTGAAAATTGGCGCGCCCGCTAAAGGGTTAAGGTGTTTAGGAATGTGGAAATGTGGGTAGGTGCATTTTGATGCCTTTTCCAGTCATTCAGTTTTAGTTGTATGTTCATGTTAAATAGCGAAATACTTGGTTTTGCTATATTACATTTTATTTCTAAAAGTTGACCTCCCAAAGTAAAATTTTTTTTTTAATTTTATACAGTGTATATATATATATATATATATATATATATATATATATATATATATATATATGATATATATATATATATATATACAGTCGAACCTCCATATATCGAACTTCTCTATATCGAAATTTTCTATATATCGAACTCTTAGCAAATCTCCATGTTCATTACATTAAAAAATTGTTTCTATATATCGAAAAAATTTCTACATATCGAAATTTTTTTCAAGACAGATTGGGAGATTTTATTCCACTTTAGAAAAAAATCTCCCAATTTTTGGCATTTGAAACAATACGTCGTGGACTTCAATTCGCGGAAAATGTTCCTGATTAAGTTTTTAGTGGACTGAATAAATACGAACATTTCTTTGAACTTTCCGCATAACTAACTGTTCAGCAAGATATTCGTAGTTTTTTTTAAAAGAATGTAACTGTGATCATTGTAACCACTGTCTGCATTATTGTTTTTCTTAAAGATATGTAGTAATCAATAAATCTTTCATATTAATTCATTTTTTAGTTAATAACTTTTATTTAATGGGATTCGCATATAAATTAGAAATGTAGTTTCGTATACGAAAATTAGCTTCCTTTTTCTTTTAAGTGAATTATGATAAGACTAAGCTCAATTCTATATATCGAAATTTCTATATATCGAATTTTTTTTCGCGCAATTTGCTACTTCGATATATGAAGGTTCGACTGTATATATATATATATATATATATTTATATATATATAAATTAATTTATTTACTTATTTATTTATTTATTTATTTATTTATTCAATTTATTTTTAGTCTGCGAGAGTCCTTTGAATTTTTACTGCTTAACAAGCCTATCAAAGACGATATTCAAAAATAAGACTGATCCTGCTTTTCCAACAGAAAAAGATATTAGATTTTTCGTAACACTTGCCATAATTTTATCCTCTGTGATTCTGACAATACTCATATACTACATAACGGTCTTATTTCTCTGTCTTGTAAGTATTTTTTCTTTACCTTATAACTAATTTTCTGTGTGTGATGATATGTATAGATCATATAGTTAACGAATCAAAAAACATTTTAGAATTAAAAAAAGGAAAGATATATTGAAAAGTTTATCAAAAGAATATCGTAAAATATTTCCCATAAAATATTGACCTCACAGAAAAAGGACCACATTGCGTCATTTTATCTCCTCTTGTGTGTATAGAGATAGATAGATAGATAAACAGTTAGATAGATAGATTTTTTAATGCGGAGGCACTTATCGTGAGACATTCCTCTTTACCACAATGCGAAAGATTGTTGTCTACTTTACTGCTTGAGCACCATTTGGATAAGCCAACATTGATCACTGTGAGGAGATAACACGTGAATGGCCAAGCCTTACTCAGGATTTGATATATAGATATACTACCTGAAAACCCGCACTTCGCTACGGAGTACATTCAAACTAAATACAACGGTCAATGTCTGCAATTAATGCCAATCAATAATATATATATATATATAATATATATATGTGTGTGTGTGTGTGTGTGTGTGTGTGTGATAAATACGACGATCAATGAATACAATTGATGTAAAAAAATATATATATACACTCATGGACAAAATAATTAGCGCACCAATAAATAATTGCGGGATCGTAACGAAACTTGCAATGAAGGTACATGTCGGGGAGATATGCAAATGATTAGAAATGCAGCGTGATGCGCATTACGTATAGCCGGTAGAGGGCGTTGAACATCGTACTCTGTGGAGTATAAAACAGGTAACCAAAGCTTGTTTGAGTGTGCTGAATCATTTACAAAGGAAGAGCTGAGATAGACATGCCATTACGCCATGTTCGAAGACAATATAAGCAGTTGTCGCAGTTTGAGAGGGGGAGAATCGTCGGGATGATGGAAGCTGGGTGGTCAGCTAGGCGAGTAGCTCGTCAATTAGGCCGCTCTGATTGTGTTGTGAGGAGGTGTTGGGACCAGTGGACCCGAGAGATGTCATGTACACGAAGACCAGGCTCAGGACGCCCTCGACAGACCAGTCGTCGAGAAGACCGCCACATCGTAAGAAATGCACGCGTACAGCCAACTGCTTCATCGGCCGCCATCCAGGCACAGGTAGCACCTTCACTAGGGGCCTCTGTGTCTTCTCGAACCATACGAAGGCGCCTGGCTGAAGGACAGTTGGTATCGCGGCGCCCATTACGTGTGCTGCCCTTGACGCCCACCCATCGACGCCTCCGTTTGGAGTTTTGCCGCGCACGTGGAAACTGGACTGCAGCGGAATGGAACCAGGTCGTCTTTATCGACGAATCCAGATTCAATCTCGGCAGTGATGACAATCGTGTTCGTGTGTGAACTAGGGCGTCGCGTCGAGTCCCGTGGTGAACGCTTCAATCCTGCCTTTGCTGTACAGCGACACATCGCTCCCACAGCTGGTATGATGGTATGGGGTGCCATTGCCTACAATACACGGTCACCCCTAGTATTGTTCCGTGGCACCATGACATCCCAGCGGTATGTTCATGAAATCCTGCAACCACATGTGTTGCCACTCATGCAACGGCTCCCAGGAGCCATTTTTCAACAAGACAATGCTCGGCCTCATACGGCAAGGGTGTCACAAGACTGTCTCCGCAACTGTTACTACCCTTCCTTGGCCTGCCCGATCCCCAGATTTGTCTCCAATCGAGCATATCTGGGATCATTTGGGACGACGAGTTGGGCATCCCACGAGTTTGAACGAACTAGAGGCAAGGTTACAGCAAATATGGAACGAAATGTCTCAAGACATCATACAGAACTTGTATGACTCAATGCCCGATCGTATCGCATCGTGCATTCGCGCTAGAGGAGGTCCAACGGAGTATTAACTCCTCCTGTTCTTTTGCCTTTTTCTCTGAAATAAATTATCCTTTTTCTTTGATTTTCTTATCATTTACTTATATCAAAGGAGTCATTACGTATGTAAAATTTCGTTTCATTTTGACGACTCCTTCTTGGTGCGATAATTTTTTTGTCCATGAGTGTATATATATATATATATATATATATATATATATATATATATATATATATATATATATATATATATATATAAAATCGTAAGGGATATTTTTAGAGACAAAATAATGTAGAAGGAAATATTCAAATTAAATCTAATTGGACATAATAAAGAATATAGTACAGTTTGAGGATCATATCTTTTACTGTATTTTAATATTTTTTTTGATAATGTCCAATCGTCTGCCGCATTAGCAAGGGAAAAATATTTTTTTGTCTATTTCATTGTTATGGACGTGACAATAAATTTATTTAAAGTACCAGAAAAAGAAATCACGTGATCAGCATTTAATAAATTAAATTCTAAAATTTAATCTTTAAAAATTCACCAAAATTCAGAAAATGGAGGTAAAGATTCGAAAAAGATTACATTTTAAAGGAATTTTTAGGATCTTTCTCGTGATATAAATTTCATAACCCTCAAATTATTATTTTAAATTCAAACTTATAAAAGTCACAAAAACAGCTTAAAAATTTAATTTAAAAAAATCTAATAAGAATTTTTCGAAAATCTTTCTTAGTGCACCCTTGCACTATATGAAGAATCGCCATGCAAAATTTCAGCCCTTTAGGAACAGCGGTTTGGTCTGTGCGTTGTATGTCAGTCAGTCAATCAGTCAGTCAGTTACGGAACTGCTTTATATATATAGATAGATAGATAGATAGATCTATTATAAGGTCGTTTGATAAGTCTATGGAAAATCAGAGTGATGGCACCACTGCACTAAAATTTTTAGCGCATTTATAGAACTTCAAAGGTATGCATGTCAAATTTTAAAAAGATTGGACCGGTTTGTGATTCACGGCCATAGAGGAGATGAAAAATTTTGAATATAGTTGGACCAAACGCATTTACCATAAGGTAGATTATGTAGTGATCTAGAAATAAAAAAGAAGATAAAAGCCTTCAAATAAATGTCGTTTTCATTATTTTTCCATAGACTTATAAAACTACCCTTGTATGTTTGTGTATAAAGATAAGCTAAAATGTGCAACAGTTGGGGGTTTTTTTGGTACAAAGGTTTTTTGTTTTTCGGTGCAGAGGTGGCATCTCTGTTTATTATACATTAAAATTTGTTAATAAAAATTGTGTAAATTGTTTCCGTTCCCCGCAGTTAGCGGCTAGCGGAGCTCCGAGGAGGAGTTTGAAGGCCGGAGACTGCAGGGGGCTGAGCCACCGCCCTGCGTGTGTGTGTGTATATACACTGGTGTGCAAAACTTAAGCAACAGGTTTGTTTTTTGCCATAACTCCACGAGAAATCATCTGAGAGACATGAAATTCAGAAATGAGGGAGAGCATTATGTACGTAAAGGATGACGAAAGCGTCGGCGCTGAAAAAGGAATACAATGCATACGGTATGGAATCAAACCAAAACAAGCTTTATTGAACGCATAGTATCGTGACTCATGATTGTCTATCCAAGATGAAGAACAACAAGCAGATGTTCCTTAATATGGGATATGCCCTCCCCTCACTGCAATGGTTGCTTCGCACCGTCTCCGCATACTCAGAACCAGCTGGTGCAACATTTCTTGCGGTAGGAGTGCCCATTCCTCAATCAGCATCTGTTTGAGTTGTTGGGTGTTCTCCGATGGATGTAAGCGTGCTTCAATGTGTCTCCCCAAAGCATCCCACACATGTTCGATGGGATTTAAATCTGGGGAGTACGCTGGCCAATCCATTCGAGTGATATCTTCACTTTCCAGTAGCTCCTCAACAGTCCGATGTGGCCGTGCATTGTCATCCATAAAAATGAAGTCTGGGCCAATGACACCTCGGAACAGACGCACATGGGGAAGGAGTACCTCCTCACAATAGCGATCCCGGGTTACATACCCTCTGTCGAAAACGTGGAGCTCAGTTCGCCCGTTCAGCATAATGCCTCCCCAGACAAGAACTCCAGGACCACCATTACGGTGTCTTTCCTTGATGTTACTGGGATAAAACCGGGTCCCGACCTCTCTCCAAATGAAAACGCGTTGAGAATCCCTTGTGGTACTGAACCGACTCTCATCCGTAAAGAGGACACGACTCCATTGATCAGTTGTCCATGTCCACTTTCTGTGCTCTCTGCACCACTGTAAACGGTGGCGTCGGTGTCCAACTTTCAACGGGAGGCAGCGTTCAGGACGGCGGGCGAATAGGCCCCCTTTGTGAAGGCGTCTGGCCACAGTAAACCGCGACACTTGTCGCCCCGTTGCTGTAAAGAGTTGCTGAGCAATGGCGCTTGCTGACTTCTGTCGGCCTCTTTTCGCCTTCAGGACGATATATCGGTCATCCCCTGCAGTTGACGTCCTCGGGCGGCCACCACCAACCTTTCTAACAGCTGGGCCTGTGGTTTGGAACGCTTTCCAAGCGCGCGAAAAGACACTTTTGTTGATTCCGAACTCTGCAGCTACAATGGTGACAGTACGCCCCTCCTCCAGCTTTCCGATCATTCTTCCACGTGTGAAGTCGTCCAGGTGATTTTTTCTAGCCATATTTCATGAACTGACTCACTGGCACTTCCAGCGAATATGTTGAATTGCGTCTCCGTCCTTCCTTTTATTCTACAGTTGAGCTGCGCGCGCCGACATCACGCGTTTTGCGTACGCTCACGTCGCCTCTGACGTTTCGTTCCTGATATTTGCATACGCATGACGTTTCTACTGACTTACGTGTTCATTGTACTGATCTCCAGACCTCCTTTTCTGCAATTTCATGGCTATCTGCTAATTTTTTACATTGTTGCTTAAGTTTTGCACACCAGTGTATATATACTAGCTGAAAACCCGCACTTCGCTACGGAATACATTCAAATTAAATACAACGGTGAATGTATGCAATTAATGCCAATATATATATATATATATATATATATATATATAATACGACGATCAATGTATACAATTGATGTAAAATACATATTTATAAAAAAATCGTAAGGGATATCTTTATAGACAAAATAATGTCCAATCATCTGCAGCATTTGCAACAAAAAAGAATATTTTTGTCTCTATTTAGTTTTTATGCACGTGACGATAAATTTATTTAAAGTACCAGAAAAAGAAATCACGTGATCAGCATTTAATAAATTAAATTCTAAAAATTAATCTTTAAAAATTCACCAAAAATCAGAAAAGGGAGGTAAAGATTCGACAAAGATTTCATTTTGAAGGAAATTTTCTGATCTTTCTCGTGATATAAATTTTATTACCGTCAAATTATTACTTTAAATGCAAACTTAAAAAAAGTTACTTAAACAGCTTAAAAATTTAATTTTAAAAAATCGAATAAGAATTTTTCAAAAATCTTTCTTAGTGCACCCCTACACTATAAGAAGAATCGCCATACAAAATTTCAGCTCTTTAGGTCCAGCGGTTTGGTCTGTGCGTTGTATGTCAGTCAGTGAGTCAGTTACGGAACTGTTATATATATATATATATATATATATATTTCTGTGTGTGTGTATGTATAATTGTTTCATAGTTCCATTTAACCATTACACACCTTAATGCTTATCGATTGATTCTCATATCAATCACCTTTTATTCCATTTCTTCGATCTCTTATTGAACTCGTCCCTGTTACTTTTCATGGTTTTAAAACTTATTGCATCTGATTGTGAATAGTTCCTCAGCTGCAAACGTTGATCCTTTTGAATTAATCTCTAGTCCATCAAAATGAGGCTTTTAATCAAAGCAATGCATGCGCTCTGCAATACCTTAGATGCCTTGCGAATTGTGTTCTGTTAAACTCAATCAGCCTGCATTTCATAGAGTATAATTTATCCTATTATGGTATCCCGTTTGCATGTAATTAATCTTTGCAATATGCTATTTTAATCTTAAATTGGGAGAATCATGCAAAAACCACCTATGCAAATAATTAAGAAATAGTTAAGTGCTGGATCAAATTTTCAACAAATACAAATGCAGTACTCCTATTCCTCGTGGGGACAGAATGTTACTAATAAAGGTTGGAATAATTGATAATTCAAATTCTTCGTCATTGAATTTTACTTTTGTAATGATTAAATTTCCTGAAGCTAATAACATGTTATGAGGAAATAAATGAACGCTATATTTAATGAGCATGACTGTAATAGAATTAATCTCCTTTTTTTACATTTCATACAATACAAATGATCAAATGCTCGTAAAATGTATGATCAATACACGGAAAAATTAATGGAAGGAGAAAAAGCAGAATTTTTGTTATGTTTCTTTATACAATCAATAAATTTTCCTTCTTTTTTTTCATATTTCTGTCAGTTCAGACAACACGAATTGATGTTTTTTCCCCTTAAAAATCTCGAAATAGATGATTCTGTCATATTCCAACCGATCTGCATATTCTTAGACTGTACTCTTTTCAAAGATTTGCACTAGCGATTTTATACTGTTGTTTGCAATATGAATAGATCATGGGATATATTCCCCAAAATAATCTGCTACTAGCTTTTATTATCATGTTTTGTAAAACGGTGTCAAAGAAAAAGTTCCTTTCCTATTACACATGTCGACATGGCCAATTATTTCTTATTTTCGACTGACTCGACGAGACTAAAGGAATTTTCTGTGTTTCTGAAGAGGCCTATGTTCTTCATACTTCCATTAGTTGACTGTCAATTGAGAGTAAATTTTTAATATTTGCTGTTATCGTGATAACATTTTTCTCTTTATATAAGCCCCATTTTATCGACTAATAAGCAACCGTAAGAAAAAGTTCAGCTTCCATTCAGAAAACTGTAGTCGTAGTTTGCAAATAAATTTTTGAGATAACATCGCAACCATGAAGCATAAATTGTGAACATAAAAAAGATTTTATACTCATGCATCATTGTTTTCCTTTGTAGCGAAAGAAGGCTTAACCAGCCTTTTCTCTGTCGGAAACCCGTTTAAAAACTATGAGATAAAAGTTATCCCGTAAACATATAGTTCAGATAAAACTTTATTTTGTATGGCTTAAATATAGATTAAAAATTTGTGTGTATTAGGACGTTATATATTTTGTGACTAAAGCGGAAAATATATTGTAAATGGTACATTGTGATGGTAAAATAAGCCATTCATCAATGCTAGCTTTTCATTCGTGCAATTTAAATATAAAGATATGCATTACACAAGCTATTCAAATTGTTTATTCTCATCATTTGAAATCTGACACGATACTTAGACGGATCAATCACGCTTCTTTTGAGGATTATATAGCCGTAGTAAGTTTGCATAAAGAAGTATAACGGGAAGCAAAGAATAGCTACATATCAGCGCCCATAGATTGAAAAACCACCTATCATCTGATCATGTCACCTGCTGAACACAAATATTGAACACTTATATGACATGGTACGATTTCAGCAGCATGATCCTATACGAACAGAACAAAATTCGGATCAGATGAAACAACAAGGACAAGCTGCTTTTACAACAGAGTCTCAAGACTGTATTTCATTCCTGTGTGAAACAATGCCTCAACGCATTTCCCAATACGTTGCGATTACGTTATGTCAAAGTAATGTATGTTGGGGCGTAAACAAAAGAAACTAATTGCTAGCGGTCCCATCCTTTCATGAATAGCGTATATGTTAAACGTTTGCTTGAATGTCCAAAATCGGAAAATTTTGCCTTTTCATAATGCAGGGTTATTTCTAAATAAACTGCTATATTTTACAGAAATTTCAAATTAGAAACTCGATATTTCAAGAGTGGTGTTTCCATTCCCGAGCCAAATATCTTTTTGATTATATACTCTGTAATCTTAAAAAACAACTGCTAGAAATAATAGCATGCAAAAGATCTGTGCACTTCTGAAAATATTTGTCATATTTGGCAGAGCTACTAAGAAAGGCACATTGGCCAAATCCCTAGTTGTAACGTCACTTTCGCAAACTATTACATCATCGACGATAATATCATTCAGCTCTTCATATCAGTGTCTGAGAGTGAAGTCATTTCACCTGAAAATATTGCCAATATAGTTTAGACGACTTAAAAAAAAATCTTCTGAAAGAAATGCGTCCTGATATAGAAACCTGATATTTTAAACCACAATCATTATTATTATTTACTTTATACGATGATTAATTACTTTACTCAAGCTTATAAGATATAAAAAAGGAACTATCAATCTTGGTAGCAGTTTTTTTATTATATATCTTGGTAGTAACTTCACAATCATTTAATCTCGGAAAAGTAATTCTTTATAAAGTTCTTTCGGTTATTCTAACGTATGCGGGAGTTTTGAGGAAAGTTCCTTTCCAGTCGTTTAAAAACTGAATTATGGAACTAGCAAATAACTGACTGGCAGTGTTAGAAAGAGGCTTTTACCCAAAAATAACAAAAATAAGTTGCCTCGGGGGGGGCTTATAGTTAGAATTTAAGTTTTTTACATGTTTTTATTAACTCGCTTTCTTGTTTGTTTGTGTGTTTGTCCAGTCCAAATCTTGCAATCGATTTTTAACTAACTTCCCGACTAGTTAGACATTTGAAACTTTTAGAATAGCTCAGAACACGATGACAATGCATTCTTTTAATACTTTTAGCCGAAAAAATCCGCAAGGTGGCGCTTCGATCGAATTCAATGCTTGCCCTTTTGCGTAACGGCGTTTGACGACTTTGAAAACAGAATACATGTGAATTTAGTTTGTTTACAAAAATATTGTGCGAAAAATTTTTTTTTTAAAAATAATAAAAATTAAAGTTTAAGTCTGTGGATAGTGGAAACGACTAAAAAGTGATTAAAATTAAATAAATAAATGAAAAAGAATAATTAAGTGAAGGTTTGTGCAATTAAGAGATAATTGTCAAGTTTATATGATTCAAAAGAAAATTTAAAAACGTGGTATATAAAAAGTTCTTTTTATCTTGTAATTATTATGTATTTCATCCAAGCGCGTATACTATGGCATCCATTGTTTGAAACTTTAAATGTGTATATTTAAACATGGTTTCAACCTGAGCTCCAAAGTGCATATATATCCAGAAACACCGCTTTAGTTTACTGGTCACAAGCCAATCTTGATTTGACATCGCGACTCGCAACAAGTATATCTTACAAAGGTGAATTTTCATTCTTTCTTGCAATATTAAAACAATGAATCCCCTTACTGCTATTGATTCAGGATAACAGCTTTTGAAGTGCTAGATCGACTCTATCGTTTGTAAATCAATAACTCTCTGTATTATGATTTTATATCCAGACTAGCTGAAAACCCGCACTTCGCTACGGAGTACATTCAAATTAAATACAACGGTCAATGTATGCAATTAATGCAATATATATATTTATATATATATAATAAATAGGACGATCAATGTATACAATTGATGTAAAAAAAAAAATATATATATATTTATAAAAAAAATCGTAAGGGGTATATTTGTAGACAAAATAATATAGAAGAAAATATTCAAATTAAATGTAATAGGACATACTAAAGAATATAGTACAGTTAATATAGTACAGTTTGAGGAACATAATGTCTTTTATTGTATTTTAATATTTTTTTGGATAAAGTCCAATCGTCTGCCGCATTAGCAAGAAAAAAAATATTTTTTTGTCTATTTAGTTGTTATGCACTTGACGATAAATTTATTTAAAGTATCACAAAAAGAAAAGAAACGACGTGATCGGCATTTAATAAATTAAATTCTAAAAATGAATCTTTAAAAATTCACCAAAAATAAGAAAAGGGAGATAAAGATTCGAAAAAGATTTCATTTTAAAGGAATTTTCACGATCTTTATCGTGATATAAATTTTATAACCCTCAAATTATTATTTTAAATGCAAACTTAAATCAAGTTACTAAAACAGCTTAAAAATTTAATTTAAAAATATCTAAGAAGAATTTTTCAAAAATCTTTCTTAGTGCACCCCTACACCATAAGAAGAATCGCCATGCAAAATTTCAGCCCTTTAGGTCCAGCGGTTTGGTCTGTGCGTTGTACGTCAGTGAGTCAGTCAGTTACGAAACTGTTTTATATATATATAGATTTGTCGACACTTCCTGTAAGCCCCTATTATCAAGTGAATCGCTTCAGACCTAGTAAGTTGCATTATTACACAAACTAAGCTCTTTGATAACTAGTCTTGCTCATTTTGTTTAAAAGCTTAAATTTTACAGAATAGCTTGGTTTTAAAACGGTTCCTATTTGAAACACAATATGAACATGTCTAAGTCAATTTATACATGAAGCCAGTTTGGTAATTCATTGAAACCTGTGTACATTTAATATATTAATAAGTGTCTGAAATTCGCTGAAAAGCATATTGTTAATAAACTTGTTTTTCCGTAGGGTATTTACATAGCAATGGATGCAGTTAGTAACGTTTGGGATACAGGTAAATACTTTTAGCTTATGATAAATTTAGAATTAAAAATTCTATATTCCATATGAGTACCTGCAACTCTCGTAAGGAACAGTTTCATTTTAAAAAATAATAATTTTTGCTCTAACCTTAAATGAGGGGGGGAAAAATCCGAAAAGAAAAATTGTGTATGCATAAAATGAAACCCCTGATGCATTTCACTGTCTGATGCATATTCATGAGTTCTGAAAGAAATGTGATACGCAAATGCTAAGTGGAAAGAAAAATAATTCCGACTTTTTTATCTTCCTTTTTTTTCCTAATTTTCAGGCAAATTCTTTATAAAAGTGTACATATAATATATGAATGCGTTATTAAAATGTTTGAAAAAATGCAATAATTATGCATATTGGTTGTTTACAGATATGCATTTTTTTCATTAGAGTAATGCAAAAATCTTTCTACTCTGAATATATAATTGTATAAACATAAAGCTCTAAAAATGAAGGTTACTTTCAAAAGTAGAAATTAACTGCAGAACTCATCACATTATTCATAATTATTTCCCCTTCTTTATGAAAATTTTTAAGGTTGCACATTTCTCTTAATGCTGGCATATTAGAATTTATTCAAAAATAATACATGCTTTAGGAATTCCTTATAAAAACAGTTATTTATCTTAAAGAAGGAGTAGTTATTTCTTTCTTACATTTGTATGATAGGAACATAAGAAACAGTAGAAGCGAAAATTACTGCGACTCAAAAATGTAAAATTGTTTTAGTATTTCCAGGCAAAATTTAAGCAAATGCAGCGAAATATTTGTCTAGTCAAGGGTAGATATCAAGGGTAGATACTCGATTTACAGGCTGTTAAGCCTAATAAAAAAAGTCGAGCAAATCAAGGTAAAGATTTCTTTAAACAATTGAACACTAGTGACAAATTTTGTTGCACTGAAACAGAGGGGATTAATCAGAACCAGAAAAAGCTGCCTGAGGTCATTAAATTCGCCTCAAAATTTCACTCCCAGCATTAGACAAGCATCTTTTCGATTCCTTGCTCGAGATGCTCTTTTCAGTCATCCTGCGCGTACAGGTGCATCATTATCAAATCATGTACCATAACTGTGTGCCCCATTTGATCCTTATCCATAAGCCCCATACAATATGTATTGTTTGTCCAATCTAAACAACACCTGACTGTGACAGGTGTGATCAATGGCTTCCGAGCGGCAGCACAACCATCAAAATGCTTGCGGACGTTGCTAAAACGGGCCTTCATTCTCGATCTAATGATTAAATCATTAGCGAGAGATAATAGGGCTGACTCAAAATTTCGTTTGACAAGGCGTTTCAAAGCTCTCCTGTCTCAGTATAATCTTTCTTGTGCTTGCGAGTTTCGGTGCTTTTAGAACATTTCCTTTTTAGGTAACGTCACTAACAGGCATTTGCACAGATGTCGCATTTTCTGAATTCCTAAACCGTACGAACGCCTTCATAAGAACACAACAGTTTTAATTCATTCGTAGTGATTACGAGAAGGTGTGCATATTGAACACGTGAGTCGCCACTCGTACATCTTTGGCCAGGCCTATCCGTGTCAAACGGGCTTGATAGCGTGGCGTAAGACGGCCTTATTCACGTTGTTTCCGGAGCGGAGTGTTGCGTCAGCGGTAAAAATTTTAACCAGTCACAGAAATCAAAGCAATGACCACGTGATATGTCAAACCAATCGCCGGTCATATCAGCAATCTCGACGCCAATGGACGATCGCAATGCTACGCTCCAAAAGCAATGTGAACAAAGCTTTAACGTGTGTTCGATCCCTATTGTCTACTTTATGTAGCCCTGAGGGACATGTCTAAATGTTTTGCAATATTGGAATCATGTTTCCAGTTAATAGATGTCCATAACTGCGTCAGGAACTACCTCCTCCTGTCTAACATTTGTCGGTGCACAGTCGCATGTCGGTCTGACAGTTGCGGATCTTGGAATCAACAAAGTATAATCTTTTTTTCTGTAACCTGAAATTCGTATTATTAAGTTTCATCGAAGTTAATCCGGTCGCTGGAATTTTCGCAACAATGTATAAGCCATACTAAGATTTTACTTATAAAACCTTACTAGAAAAGCACACTAAAATGAAGCATGTACGAATTTTTTTTTTATTTCATTTCCAAAGGCAAAGAATAAGACAGACGTTTTACAAACAGAACAAAACTCTGTGAAGGTATAACTTAAAAAGTCAATATCTCATCATTTGGCCTCTAGCGTTCCAATACTTCTCCACCTCAGAAGCTCCACGCAGCGCCGGGGACCTTCCGATGTGGGTCCTGTCCATTTCTTCATTTAACCCGCAAAGTGGACAATTTAGGCTGGTACGAATACCAACACGATAGAGATGGCTCATCAAGCAATCGTAACCAATTTCGAGCCTAAAATTGGCCACTGCTTTAACCCGTAGTTTGTCTGATATATTCCTTTCCAAGATATCTCTCCAGCTGTTATTTGAGACACGCGTCATAAGTTTTGCCGCATGCCAATGTAGTAGACCTTTTAGCCGTTTTAGAAACGTTTCCAGGGTGCACCGCGAGGAGGTAGGTCTACTGTCGCACCCCTGTAAGAAAATATAATTACAATGATTTCTTTCATGTGTGTCTGTCTTTCATGTGAACCTATAGATATAGTTTTGTGCTCTTTTGTGTTACTCTTTTTAAGGCGACAGCAGTAAAATTTCTGGTTATGTATCCTCTCTGTGCCCCCATTTTTCCCCTCCGCCTTTGCTTTCTGTGTTTACGATTGGTTACTAAACTTGTGGCAAAACAAGCCATATCGGTTTTGCAATTCACTTCATAAGATCTTGTTATATTAATTCATATTGATTATTTCAAGATGTTTTTTCTTCCGTATGGTAATAGAAGTATCACATTACCTTTCTCTATCATAAATCGAAAGTTCCTGTTAGGGAAGTACTGAAACTGAATTTAGGAGATTTCGATAAATAGATATTTTATGTTACAAATGCATCCTTTTAATGATGAGAAATGTATTAGATAAAGTAACGTGTGATGTAGATTCCAAAATTGTATATATTTAATTTTTCTAATTGAATTTCTTGAAATTTTATTTAATTCACTTACTCCCTCATATTTTTTTTCTATTAGGATACGTCTTATCAGAGAATATTTCACGTAAGTAAAAACTTGCACTTCAAATATTTATCACAAGAAAGATAAGAATTCTTAAAATATCGGTTAAATGTGAAGGCCTCACAGTTTTCTATTATTATTATTCTGAGTTAAATTAACAAACTTTCGTTTAGGGCAATATTATTAAATCTTTGTATTGAATTTTGTTTTCATTAAAGGACGCGTGGAATTACTTATTCATTTTGCAAATGACTAATGGGGTAGAAATATATTTTTGCTTGAAACAAGTATCATTAAATAAAACTATCTACTAAATTTAAAAGAGTTAATTCTGAAGTGAGCTGATTAAATTATTCATTTTTCTTTCATTCTTATTGCAAACGCGGAAGACACTTAACTACAAAATAGTTATCCGTCGGTAACATACCATAAAGCCCAGAAGCATTCAAACACAGAAAGGATTGAACATCTGACATAAGGAATCTTGCCTCTTAAGTATCAGTACCAAATTGATGACTTCCGCAGAGCAACACATGTTGGTAGGTGATCACAGTCCATGATTGAGTTCGTATTGCAAAGCGGGCAAAAAGGGTTGCACATCGTCTCAAATCTGTGCAAGTGTGCAGCAAGGCAGCCGTGTCCCAAGGACAGTCAGAAAGTTGCAACTGCCTTTATTTTCGGCCAGTTTGATAGTGATTGGATGAGATTTCTCCATTAAGTCATGTTCTGTCATGCAATCTTTCAAGGAAATCTTTGGGGATTATCTGCTGCATAGTTTTATTCAGTCCTTTTAGTCTATGTCGGACCACCATCATTCCACTGCAGCAGTCAAAAATGGTCCCATTCTAGGGAGTCCCTCTTTTTCCTGTGCATTCTTATTGGCAGTAAACTACCAGTGTGGTAGGCTGCGAAATTTGATAGTCTACTTAGCTCTCCGGAGACGTTACCAGGGTACACCACGAGGGGGTGAGACTATCCACTGTACCCCTCTTTCTTCTTACTATCGACAGAATGATGCACTATTATAACGTTGGCATTATACTAAAATATTACTAAAAATCAATTGTGAAATAGCTTAGGAGTAAACAACTACCCCAAACTAAAACAAAAATGCCTTTCATAATTTATCATTCGCTTCTACGGTTTCTACCTTTATCAGCAATACTGCTGCATTCAATTACTTAAACACTATTGCTGATCGAAAATAATGGAAAAGTTCTAATTTTTTTCCCTCTAAAATTTAAAAATAGAAAATTTTTATTTTGTGAAATGTAATATATTCCCTAACTAAATGCTATGTAGTTCTTAAGTGTTAAAAAAATCTGTTTAGAATAGCATAAAAGTAGCATCTTAGCATAGTATCTTCCCAAGTAACACAAAACCGTTGGCAAGTCGTTGGCCAACCACTTTCGGGCATGGTTGGCCAACGGTGGTTTTTGGCCGTTGGCGCGAGGTTGGCCCAACGGTTGGCGTTCAGTTGGCCCAACGGTTGGCGTTCAGTTGGCCCAACGGTTGGCATTCAGTTGGCCCAACCATTGGATTTACAGGATTTGGCCGTTGGCGTTCTGTTGGCCCAACGGTGGGATTTGTAGGGAAACGGTTGGCGTTCTGTTGGCCCAACGGTGGATTTGTAGGGAAACGGTTGGCGTTCTGTTGGCCCAACGGTTTGATTTGTAGGGAAACGGTTGGCGTTCTGTTGGCCCAACGGTTGGATTTAAATGATTTGGCCGTTGGCACGAGGTTGGTCAACAGTAGGCATTCAGTTGGCCCAACAGTCAACTTTGTAGGTAAGCCTACATTAAATTTATTTAGGGCTATTATGCATTTTTCAACCCAGCCAGCAACTCTTTGTTCATCAGGCCAACAGTCAAACTATCCAAGGGTCAATAGTTTTGACATTTTGCTATTTTTCAGCAGATCGTTTACAAAGAGGATTTCCCCTTTTAAAACAGTTTATTAAGTTTTAGTATTTAGCCACAAATAATTTATATAAAAATAGTATATTCGAAATTCTATTTTGAATATATAAAATAGGATATTAAAGTATATTTATATAAAAATAGTATATTCGAAATTCTATTTTGAATATATGAAATAGGATATTAAAGTATATTTATATAAAAATAGTGTATTCAAAAATGCTTTTTTGAATATACAAAAAGGGAAATCCCCATTGTAAACGGTCTGCTGAAATTTAGCAAAATGTCAAACTATTGACCCTTGAATAGTTTGAAAATTGGCCCAATGAACAAAGAGTTGTTGGCTGGGTTGAAAAATGTATAACTCTTTTCCCCAAAAAGTAGTCTGAAAACTGCAAAATTCACTCTTTTATGAAATCAAAAAGTTTCCATAGTTAAATATTAAAATGTACAAAAAGCAACAATACATTTTAATTTTAATGTTATTTTTAACAGTTTATATTTTGCTTGACATTGTTTATATAAAGTGTTTTGTTTTAAACACTTTATATCTTTTTAAAGAGAATAAATCTGATAGATTATATCCTTAGTGATATTATAAATCTCATGTCACTATATATATATACACAATTTATAATATCAATGCTACCTGTTGTTTTTAATCAGTCACTTTACTACATATATAATTTTTTTTTAAATAAATACCTTTCCATTATAATCAACTGGTGTCAAATTGCACACTCATGCTGAGTTAATATGACAAATACTTTTTGTAAGATTACCTTTATATAAATATTTTTTCCATTATATATATATATATATATATATATATATATATATATATATATATATATATATATATATATATATATATATATTTATAAACACTTTATCTTCCGATTTGTCTTCAGGTCTGATACAATATATACAACTGAGGTCTGATTTTTTTAAAACTTTCCATAAAACTTTTATATCAATTTTTGGACTTACCTTGTTTAATATTTTAAAACAGCATCTTAATAAAGCATGTTATAGTAATTTTAATAAAACACAACTTTTCATCAATTTTTTTTTATTTTAACAAAAAATTTAATAAAATTTAATTTTACATTGTCAGAAATACACAGTTCTTTTATCTCTCCCTCCTTCTCTGTCTTTCGAAAAATGGAAAAATCCCTTTATTAAGTCTTCAACAAATTTTTCCGTTATGACTTCTCCCTGGTAAGCCAGTCCGACAGAAGCTGTTAATATAAAAATAAATTAGTACAGTAAATGAGTCAAAAGAAAAATAGCTATATATGCACCAAACAGTCAAACAAAAATGCCTGATTAAGTTAGTTTTTTTAATTTTTTAGAAACAAGTTAACTTATTATGAAATCTAACCCTAGCATTTACTTCATAATCAAAAATTTCTTCATGTTGCATGAACTTGTCTTAACTATTACTTCAGGTATGTATCAGTAAAGGTTTATTTATTTGCTAAATTATCAAAGTACAAAATAAAACAACAATTTCAAATATGCAAACTAAATTAACATCAGAGGCAAATTAGACACTGCACAGATCTTTAATAATTTTAGTACATATTTATTTACATGAATATATCAACTCTCTGAAAACTTACTTAAAATTTAGACATGAAAAATTAAAATATCAAGAGCTATTGGCAGAAATTTCTTTACATTATAGGAACTAATCATCTTAAACTGCTTGTATGTATTTAGCAAAGTTTATTTTCCTAAATTAACAGAGCAGAAAATTAAAGAATAATTTGAAATATTTGAACCAAATTAAAATTAGAAAAATAAGACATTGTAGTATATGATAGATAAGATTAATTTCCACATACATTTTACCAATACAACATTGAAAAAATTAAGGTGAAATTTTCCTTCTCTTAACCACACAGTAAACAATATTTTCTCAGTAAAAGTCAAATTAATTCTGTAGCATCAAAAGCCCAACAGTTTGTAAATGTATGTTTGTCAACACAAAGCTTTTTATTAGCACAATATCTTTAAAAAAAAGCCAACACTTTAATAATTTTAGACAATATTTATAACTCCACGAATATAAAAAAAAATTACAAATGTTTGTACAAAATATCAAACCTACTAATGCCTTTCTATCTACTGAACATCACAGTATCTATATATTTAAGTTGCTAAGCCAGACCGATTCTTTGGGCTGTCTGGGAGAGAAAACTACTGCATCAATTTATTTCCTTTTGGTCTTAAAAAAAAAGATTTTAATCTATAGATGTGTCAAATATGGTTTTTGTAACCATAATCTCTATTAATTAGCGATAATTTATAATCTAAAATTGTTTTCTGTACATGCTCAGCGACATGTTTAAATCTGGCTTTAGATACTCACTAAGCACGAGGCTGCATAAACTACTGCATAAAATACTGTACTAATTAGATATAACTAAAAATTTAAAACACATTAACATAATGATTTAAAAATACATATTTAATAAAGTGAATCAAATAATACTGGTAGGAAACAAGGGAATTTGAAATTTCGAAAATTCGAATTTCGACATTCGAAATTTCGAATAGCATAAAATTAGTTCTCTCCCAACAAGCAACTGAACGTAAAAATATGAACATGAAAATTTTTACATGGTATTTATCATCTTGCGTTTCCCGTTAATTTTCCTAGTGACTTATTTATGGGTTTGCCAGCTTTCCCTAATGTGGTATACTGTGTTTTAAACACAAAAGTCGAAAGGTATCATTTTTATTTGATTATTAATATTTCTATAACTGTAACAAGAGAAAAAGAATTTAAATACCAAATTTCGTCGAAATTTTCATTCGTTTCGTAACATATCAGGGGAGAGAAAACTATTGATAAATATGTTGAGACCTTCCATCGCAGTAGCCTATCGCACATGACCATTCCTCTCCTGATCAAGGAACACCTCCCCCCCCCCCTCTAGTTGCTGTGTACCGTCAGAGTACACAACACCCTTAATCAGTGCAACACTGGTTTGGACAAAAGTAATTCGAGCCATATTATCTGTCTTTCTTTTTTTAATCTAATCCTATCCAAGCCGCTGAATTAGGAAATTCTCATTCAGCTTAATTCCTAACATTATTTGCTTATGCTTTTTTAAATACATGAGGTACCTTTCTCAGTAGATCAATATCATATTTCTTTGCATAGAATATTTTTACCCTTTTCTGAAGCTCTTAATTTAAATAGCATTTTAAGTGGAAAAGATGAAAATCTAAGACATGATCTGTGACACATTTTTCTCGTCTTTTCCAGTTTTGCTGCTGTTTATCTATTTCGATTATTTTTTAACATATTTAAATAAATAAGAAAAAATCCATTCTCAACTGAAATAAATTCTCTCAAAATATTTTCCGTTAATATACAACTTTTTTTTTAAACTTAAATATAAATTCTGAAATTTCCTAAAAATAACGAAATAAAACACATTTTCAACTTTAAAGCATATTTCAAAGAAAGAAAAAAAAACTCCCCTAAAATGCTTATTTCGTGAGTTTTTCTTTGATAAAATGTTCATAAATTCACTTACTTATCAAGCAAAGCGCGTGAAAACACCTTTACGTAGTGACATTCGTACATTTTTCATCAAAATATTTATTGGAAACTTTGCCATAACGTGTACATAAAATGATAAAGTTAGATAAAGGAAGAAGTAATGAAAACACGCATTTCCTATAGATAAGATAAACAAGTTTTTTACATCAATAAATAGTACTTTTGTATGAATAGGTTCTAACAGAGTATCGATTTAATGTTGCTGTTCCCTGCAATTCATGTTATAATTAACCATTCACCTTAATATAACCAGAATCGAATGAAAATTAAGTTTGTGCTTAGTATTACACACTTCGCTCGATAAAGGACTAATAAATCGATTATTTTGTCAATGCCTTCGACTACTGAATATTGGATAAATATTTCTGTGACCATTCCGACAGTAATACAGACATTGGACTATCTTTTCCATTCTTCTATAATGTTTCTTTATCTTCTTGGTACTAAAACTCTAGGTTTGTCTGTAGTTAAATAGAAAAATAAAAGGGGCCCAGTAGGGCCATATTCGTAAAAATATGGTATCCTGTTTGCGAGTAGAGACAAAATAAACAGGCTTCTATAAATTGGGGTTAGGATTACCGATTTGTAGATACTTTTAAATCTATAATTCCCTTTACGTACCATTTAGCGATTTTTTGTAGGCTAGTTCAAACTTTCGTTGAATGTCTAATAAAACAATACCGTCTATTTATAGATCATTCTTAAAACAAAAATAAAGTTTTAAAAAATTCAAATTTGGCGAGAAATTGCTCTAAAAACTTATTAAAATATGAGCGTTAGCTCATCGGAACTTCAGTCATATACAGTAGAGTCCTGATAATCCGAAATGATTGGGACCAGACCCTTTTCGGATTAAGCGAAATCGTTCTTAAATTAAACTTAAATTACATAATAACATGTGATTACATAAATATTACATACTAGCCGGGCTTCGCCCGGCTATGCTCGGGCCCCACAAAAAAAAGCCCTTTTCAGGGCCATACAAATGTATTAAATTCCCGTCAATTTTCATTCCCGTCACTGCCGACAGATGGCTGCACCATACTGAAGATGGGTGATTTGATTCTTTCGTCTCAGCGGTGAAGTGCTTTTAGACTTAAAATATCTGTAAAACTATTAAAGTAACAGAATAACTGTAAGCAGAAAAAATTATCAGTTTTTAAAGCTATTTCGAAATATGTAACATTTATGTACTTTCATGAAAAAAAATGCATCGATTTTGACATTATCAAATATGGCGGCTGGAGGCTCTTACATTTTCTGGACTCACCCTTCAAAAATTGTTAGTTTTTTATTAATTAAAAATTAACGGTAATAAAATTTAAAATTCGGGCTTCGAGGTGCACATGTTCAGACTCTTCACTACCCGTGTGCCAAATTTCTCGGCTGAAAATTTCACAGATTCGCCTGGGGGACCGCACACACACACACGCGCGCACACAAGCAACCATTCTCTTTTATTAATAAGATTACATGTTATTACACAGTATATTTTATAAGGTCTGTCTAAACATAACCAAATCTCGGGACGAAATGGGTGATAAGAGAGCGGAATGCTGCCTAGTACAGTACAGTAGAGTGTAAGTTGTTCTAATAATACGTCACAGTGCTTGACAATTCGATTTTAGACGATCAGCAGAGTGTTGAAATAGTTTTGAAAGAACCTGTAAACGTCTCAGACGAGAGTGAAGGTGAAGCAGACGGTGACATCGAACAGAGGGCATTTGATGTAGCGCTACGCTACGTAGAGCAACACTCCGCCGCGACCCCAACGGACACCATTTTTCTGACGCGTTGGCGTAATTTGGTTTCAAGGGAGAGGTATTTTTCTCTTCGACAAAAAAATTTAACTGATGTTTTCAAACCAATAAAGTGCAGTACATTGTCTAACTTTGAATTTTCTTGCAATTTTCAGAAATATATTTTATATTACTTAGTATCACTGTGGTTTTATTGTAAACTTAGTTCTTTTTGACTTTTGGTTTAAGCGATTAAGCGAACTTTCGTATTACCGAAGTTCGGATTATCGGGGCTCCACTGTATAATCATATTTCATTGTTCATTTACCTTTGAGACGAAAGATGTGTTCTTTTCATTTTTGACTGCTGCCATCCGTCTGCTGATATAGAAATCAATCGATGTTCAAGAGAGTTATTTTATTTTCAGAAAAATTACCTTACTCGGTTATTGTTAAGGTGTATGTATACCTATATACGACGAGATATTATTAGATTTGAATTGTTGGACCTTCTTCGTGTCGCGACCGCCCATTCTACCATGCTAGTCATCCACGATCACCTTTTAAATAAGTCAATCAACGTGTGACCTCTCCCTTCCGCCTCGATTTATATTTCCTTAAAAAGTTATTTTTAATAGGGTAAAAAAAACTAGTTGAGAAATTTGGTATTTAGAATATAATTTTAACCTTTCACATTCACCGGACACATTGTAAAGGGGTTGTTAGCGTCGAAAACTTTATCATCCCGTGGGCTTGGGTACGAATCCCTAGCAAGACATAAATTTTCCTATGCTTTCGTTCACAGGAAAGCAACGCTGTTTCACCATCTGGGTGCTTTTCTAATAATGTAGCCAGTAAAATAGGCCAAGTGAATGACGCTTTGAGTGGGAAAAAGAGGAATTTAATGTTCGATTAACCCACGACAGCAAACATTTGAAATAATATAAAATATTTAACGTGTATGAGTCCCGCCTGGTTTTAATATTATTAAAATAACCATCGTCATCACGCCTTTTCATTTATCCAAAATCAGTCTTCCAACCACCAATAGAGCATTGCAGAGTAATCACACTGAAATGAATAAAAACTTTGGAAAACTATGCGGAGGAATTTGCTTCGAAATAACTGCAAATTAAAGTTGCCTCGTGTACCGCGCGGGAAACATTCCTGTAGGGGGTCAAGATCCACTGGGTAGGATTTGGTTTGGAGCGCTATGGTCAATTTTTGCTACACGAGGACTAATTAGACATGGAATTACTGCTTAAAGCCGATTCCGAAAGGATACAGACGTCCATGCCAAGAGTGGGATTCGAACCCACAGACTTTGGTACCGAAGGCCAGCGCCCCAGCCATTCGACCATCGTCCGGCCCAGGGCCTTTTTATCGCATGGGCAAATCGGGACTTTTCCCAGGGCCCCCTGATGCTAGGGGGGCCCCAAAACCCCCTTGTTGTATGCACCTAGTACTTCTAATAGTATGTATTTTTATAAATGTCCGTAAGGGGGGGGCCCAAAATAGCATCTGCCCAGGGGCCCCCAGCGTTCATAATCGGGCCCTGGTCCGGCCCACTGGATCCATGTGTTTAGTAGCGGTACTCAAACTGCAGCCCACCAAGTTTTTATGTGCGGCCCGAAGCCCTCACGCCCATTATCAGGCAAGTGCTTTTGTAGACACAATTATGGAAATGAATGTCCAGAAAATGCGAAACTGTACAAAAATGTGCCACCTGCTGCTCACGTTGATCGCACCAACGTGACTTTGTAAATCGTCCAATTTCAAAATGGCAAATGCGAAGAATGTGTATAGAAATTGGCGTACCGATTCTCACCTTGATGACGTATTGAGAGTAGCATGTAGCAAGTATAAACCTGATTTGTCTAAAACAGTCTAAAGTTTGTCTTAACATAAAGAAAATCACAATAATTTCTAAACATATGTTTGAATACATTTAGGTTTGAGTTTTATTTTTTATTTATTTATTTATTTTTTTTTGCATTACAGTCCCCGCCGCTTTACAAAATCGCATTCTTCCCGAAAGATTTGATTTCATTAAGCGGCTGATTTCAAAAACTGGTGATTCATTTAAAATAAGTTTTATGTTTTCTACATACTAGAATTAGTTCCATTAATAAAAGTGAAAAAAGACAATCTTACTATTAACAGCTGAAGGTAAACAAATGTTAGTTTGTGAGTCAGCAGATACGGGGACTGGCTAATCTCGCGAACCGAGCATAGCAGGATTTTGCCAAAAGGAAAAAATATTAGTTGAGAACGAGTCATTTAATAATTGAATTCCAGAAATAAATTTGAAGTACCAGAAATAATTTCAGTTGTAGGGAAGGAGAAGTTAAAGCCTTTAGAATTTTTTTCTAATTGAATGAGCTTTTTTGTTTAAAATGCAAAATTTGAAAACGGAAATTTTAAATAATTATTATTTTTTTTTTAATGTAATATATTTTTAAAAGTGATTAAACAGTTTTTAATCTTTAAGATATAAAACCATTTCATTTTAAATCAAAAAAGCAACACATCGGGTTGCCACTCAGCTAGTGTGATATATTATGCGTTTAATTACTTTATTTAATAGTTTGATTATTTTTTAAATACTGATCAATTGTGGTTTGCTTCGAAGAATCATTTATCAAATGGTCATTAATGTTTAAAAATGGGTAAAATTTACCATAATGTTCTCTATCTCCTCTTTTTTGCTCCAGTGTTCGACGTGAAACTTCCAACGCTCGTCAGGCTTCAGTTGCAGTAGTGGGGGTTCATTTTTTTCGTCATCTTCGGATTCTGAATCAATGTCATTAGAACAAGAATCTTTTGAATTTATAATTTCTTTTACAATATCAAAGTCAGTTTCCCAACTGACTTTTTCAAATCATCGTCAATAGAAACATATTTCAGGAACTCTTCGGTCAGTTCATCTTCCTCAACTGAAATTCCTTCCTCTGTATTAGAATTTTGTATGCTGAAGCCACAAGCTTTAAAATAGTTAAGAGATCGTTGTTGACGAAACAGTTTCCTAAGAACTTTGATATGCATTGCATCCAAGAGGCTGACTGACTTTGGAAACTTGTTTATACTAGTTTCCAAAGTCGGAACTAGAAGAATCAATTTCTTTGACAATTCTGTTAACAAATGTCTTTCTCTAATGAAATTTAAATGATCGTATGATCCCTTGATCCAAATGTTGAACGATGCTTGTTGTATTTGGGGAAAGGAAATCTAGTTTAATATTTTTTTTAAATTGCAAATCATTTGGATGAGAGGAACAGAACAGTTGTCTAACAAAAGCATGATTTTTTTTTCGTTTTTCTGTTGTTTGGAGAAAGTCTGTATAGATAGCTGTGGTCATCCATAAGTTCCTACCGTGTGCATAACTAACTGGAAGGTTCTTAACACCCTTACAAAAACGAGGGTTTTTGCTGGAACAAATCCCCAAAGGCGTTTTCTTTACAGTCCCTGTCATGTTGCATGTTATCAGCACAATTAATCTTTGCTTGACCTTTTTTGTTTTCTGCAGCAGATTAATTTTTAAACATCAATGTATGTTCGGAAGTGCTCGATAAAATAATCCAGTCTCATCTGAGTTGAAAATTTGATCAGGCTACTAATCTTTGATCAGTTTAACCAGGACCTCTTCCTTCCAGTGCTCAGTAGCTTTATTATTCGCATCTTGCTTCTCGACGTGCAATTTTCTATAACAATGTTGTTGCGTTTCTTGCATACGATTAGCCATCCATCCGTAGGTGAAGTTTTCCTCTCCGAACAGACTAGCAAATTACTGTGCTTTTTCGCATACAATTGAGCGAGAAATGAGCTTTTTTTTTAAGCAGATTTTCCATCGCGTTTTCTTTTGCAGGATAAGTTTCTATTCTTTTTTAATTTCATCATAAATGGCGTCTCTTTACTTCAACAAGTTGAATAAGGCAGTTTAAGAAATCCCCAGTTTTGACGAAGCTTCTCGTTGGCTGCATTTTGGCATCTCGTCATATCTTATAAGCATTTCTTTCTTTTCTCTAAAGTTTAAATCATTACGCCTACGCATGTTCACTCACAGATGACAGAATTCCAACTGATCATTTGATGAGGAAACTTTTCGAAAGCCGTGAGAACCAGTTCTTACCCCCTGATATGTCTTTCTCAAGGAATCCTATTCTGAGTTTGCTTATCTTTCCTTTCCTTTATTCTCTTCCCGATTAATTTTCCAGGAAAGGAGTGAGGAATGTTGCTGAATGCGAAATAAAAGGTGCGATATTGTTCCGGAAAAGAAAAGGTTAAGCACTGAAGCTCACACATGTTTTGAAATGAAGAGCTCCGCATGACCTTGACTTATTTCACGTGGTAAATAGATAAAAGTATCTGAAACTTTGATTTTTAAAAGCGGCGGTAATGATTTTATTAAGCGGTGGTTTTATAAAGATTTTGTAACGCTACCCTTCATAATGACCTCAAGAATAGGCTCCTTTTACCCGAAATTAAGAAACTTGCCTGGAAATTTCATAGAGGTAATAACTCTATTGAGAACCCTATACTTCATTCGATACCGGCGTACGACCCGAGTATCCCGTCATCTGCAAAGCGACCAAGGTTCCGGCTTTACCGGCCGGATAATGCTATCCCTCAATGCAAAAAGAGAAGGAGATAACTGTTTTGGGGTTCTTTGTTGAGAATTTGTCAGCATTGTTTGCAGCAGCCGTATGGTTGGAAACGAGATTTTAGTTTTCTGCTTTTACTGAGTCTTCTCTCTCTCCCCGTTGCGGAGCCGCTTCTGCGCTTCCCCCAAAACTGCCCCTTGTTATCTGGCTCGCTCGGACGCTGCCCTGCGCGTCTGGGTGATGGAGCTGTCATTGTCAAAGTCTCTCGTCCTGTCCTGGCATCAATCCTTTCCTTCCGATGGTAGCCTGCCGCAGCCATCTTCATCTCGTCGCTGTTTGGCGAAGGAGTTAAGCTGGCGTGCCCGTGGTTCAACATGGAAAGCAAAGTGCTCAATAGAAGAAACATACTTTGATCATAACATCTTACGGTCGGAGGTAAAGCAGGGGTCTTCGATCCCCCGCTAAGTACTCTGTCAACAATATGACTTATAATGATTTCACATTGATCTGAATCAGTTCCTTTAAATTTTATTTTAATAACCGACCAATTTTATTAACCAACTAGCCGTTGCGCGACCATCATGGTCGCTTTTAGTTTTATATTTTTCTTTTGCAAAACAACTCAACTGAAGTAACATATGTAAGGAATGTTACCATTAATTGTCATCATAAATATACGTTGTTAAGGGGTATTCTCTATAAGGCTGATTCTAAAACATCGTAATTAAAAAATGTGAATTTCCATTACATAAGACTGAGAAACCCAACATCAATGATTTTATAAATTGCATCCCTCTCTGCATGTACTATTTTTCAAAATTAAGATATCTACACTTTATCATTACATCAAATAAGAAATTGTTGGAGAAAAAAATTTTCATTTAAAAATGGAGTAAAAATTCAGCGAGTACTAAAATATAGCGTAGATTACATCACTCTCTGTATGTACTATTGTTCACAATTCAGATATCTACACTTAATCATAACAAATAATAAATTGCAAGAAAATGTCTTCACTTATAAAATGGAGTAAATATTCAGCAAGTACTGAAAAAAGTGTAGAAAATTAACTATTATTGGCTATCGGTTGCTATGCCGGCGACGATTAAGCCTAACCTCGCTATCATAATATACGCTCTCTCTCTTAATGAATTACTTCTTTGCTTTTTTTCTTGAGACCGTTCCCAATTTTCACTTGATCGTACAGCTTGCTTTCGAGCATTCCTGATTTCAGTGCGTAAATCCATGTTGACACGCGGTTGCAAATTGCGGACGGCCGCTAATGTTTACATCTGGCAGTTGCAGCCATTGCCATTCGGGGTGTAGAAATATCGTCGATTTTTGTGCCGCATACCTACGCGTTTTATATATATAGATAGATGATTTTAATAGCTGCGGGAACTGTATTACATTATGAGCTATAGTGTACTAGTTGCGGCCCGTATATTTAGTCCTGTACCAAAGGAAATTAAACGCAAATAAAATAATATGCTTAAACGTAGTTTAACTTTTCCATTTTTACTCCCATTATTACGCTAATATCTGAAAGAGAGAGTTCGTTTTTTAATAACGATGTTTAACGTCATTTTTAACATTAATCCAAGTTTTGTAGATAGTTATGTTATTTTACTGGTTACCAATAATTTTCAAGATTATCGTTATGGTGCAGAAGCATTATATCTCCAACATTATGTTACAGGTTCATCTCCAACAGTTATCCAATCCACATGGAATCAATACATGCCAAATTTCAAAGATCTGTGTTTTCGCATCGTTCAGAAGAATAGAAGCAATCAACGTGCACACGAAAATTGATTTCTTTTTAATCCGTGATTTAACCGATCATAATGACAATAAAATTTAGAAATTCTTTTGCTATTAGTCCTTTTGCGTATTTATTTCATGAATATTATTTAACTTGCTAGCATTTTTTGATTAGGATCAACAATCCATTTTCTAGATATATTTATAATAATTTTTAATTTATTGTTTATTTTTTATTTATTTTTAAATTTGCACCCACAGTTGCTTTTTTACGAGTAACGGCCTGTTTACTCTGAATACGGAGTGTTTCGTAGCGTCAGGGTTAAAAAAATTTACCAGTCACAGAGATCAATTGATTGACCACGTGATTCATCAAATCAATCGCAGATCATGCCAACAATCTCGAAGCCAACGTAGTAACGCAGCGCTCCGGAAGCAATGTGACCATGCCTTTAATCGTTAAGGCCTGTTCACATAGAATCCGTCAGCGTTAGCGTTACTCGTATAGAAATATATTCAACCACTTACAAATCATTGACATAACATTGACATAAAACACTATAGAGGCACCAGGGAACAATAGCTCCTTATCCCCAGTATCAAGGTTAGTATGTGACATAAGATTAACCGTTCTCAAGTTTACAAATAGTGTTGACAATGATTAAGGGAGAAAGAATACATTAATTAGTTGAAAAATCAACTAATTAACTAGAACGAGTGCGAGTAACCAATGTGGCATGGCTAACTTAAATGATAATGGAGAATTTAAACAATGGGTGAAACAAGAGATTATATAAATAAATAATAATAGTAATAATAATAAAAAAAATTCAAAAACTAGAAGACGGAAAATTTGGAATATAATTGGGATAAAAAACAAGTTAGTGGAAGTTACACGAAAGGGCGGTAGGTCCGAAGTCCGTAAGGCGCGAGTAGCGAAATCAAAGAGGAAAGCAAGCAGGATTGGAATTTCGGGAAAGTCTCCAAGCGATTAGCTACGAAATTGTCCTTTAAACTTAAAAAAGAGAAGTGTACAGCAAAGCACACCCGGCGGAAAAGAACACCAATAAATCGCAAAGTTTAGAGCACTGATGACGTCACTGCACTTAAATTGCCACCGTACCAGAAAGATTTAGGGCCTGTTCACATAGGAGTCCGTTGCGTGCGTTAAGGAAAAGATGACGTTGAGACGAAAATAAACCAATCATAAGCGTTAAAAATTTCATTGCTAATCGTTTGGAGGTTTGTCATTGGTTAAATATATTTCAATTCTTTAACGCAACGTAACGGACTCCTATGTGAACAGGCCCTAACACTAGCGAGGTGCGATGACATCGAATTCGCTGTTATCGCTGCATCGAAAAATATGTTAAATTGCTTTTCCCGAAGTCCCCCCCCTACTGCTCCGGGATTCGATTTAACCATGAACTCGCAAAATGACAGGACACATACAACGCCATCTCACTTAAATCGCCACTGTAGAGAAACGGCCTATTTGCGTTTCGAGATGAGCACATTTCGAACCTTTAGCGTTGCCCACCATATTCCTATGCAGAGTACCTCCCAGGGATCTCAGACCGAATGATTGATCAAATCTGTAAATTATTGACGCAAATGAGGTTAGAAAATGAGTAACTGCCATCTCTCCGTTATAATCAGCATCAGAACTGGACGTTATAGACGGTTTTTCAAGGTCTGAAATGATTTCAGCTCAAAGCGGAAATAGCCGCATCGTTCTAATGCTAATCATCACGGAGCGGAGGCGGTTTTTGTGCGGCAAAGTTTTCTGCATACAAAATTATTTTGTTTAATGGTTTCATGTCAATGAACATAGAGGACACTTCAGGTAAGAGTTAGCCATTTGTTAGTGGTCTAGAAAGATGTCATTTTAAAACAGGAAGTTCCTGCACTGCACTTTTCCGATCTTCGCAGCGAGAGAATGACGTCATCTGCTCCCAAAAATTTAGCAAATTAGTTGTTAATGAACTTTAGGGGTGCACTCTGGAAAAATGCATATGGACTATTTTACTTAAATGCGTACCAGTGGAGTTTTAACAAGGAATAACAACTTTGATTGGTGGGATTATAAGTTACTAGCTTTATATACCCGGCGTTGCACGGGTGAACCCTTAATAAAGCTTACTTGTATGATATGTATATTTGTATTTTATGGCAATCTATACCCCTCTCCACTGGTCATCATCCCATCAGCATATTATAATAACCCCCCCCCCATGCTAATGTCAGCATTAAAATGTTTCTTTCAATTTTGATAACCCACTGGATCCCGGCCCTTCGAGGAGTTTGAGGGCTTCCCCGTAAACCCTTGTGAAAATCGCCGGTTTCATAAACAAAGAATTACCTGACGTTGCCCAGGATAATAAAAATGAATGGAGTTAACCTGAGCTCTAGATGTATACGTACTAACAACCGAAATATATACAATTCACACACACACACCTTTGCCACACTTCATTTAATTACGGTTGATCTCTCTCTTTTCTCCTACCACCAATTTGGTGTTCAAAATGGTGATATATAGGAAATATAAATTATTGGATTGTTTCTAGCAATTTTTTCAAAATCGAATGTCGAAAAATCGTGACATTGATCGTGTTTGTTACATTTAATCGTGTTTCTTACATATTAAATCAAGAATCTTATGGATATCTGTTTCCTTCTTTGAGATATGACGGAATATGTAAAAAACACGTTTAGCCCCCCTAACCCCTTGGGGGCCGAATTTTGAAAAATCCTTAAATTGGTTTTTAGGTATTCATATTCCTTACATTTTAAAGCAAGAATCTTATGGATATCTGTTTCTTTCTTTGAGATATGAGGTAATATGTAAAAAATACGTTTTGCCCCCCCCCCCCCCCCGTGGGGCCGAATTTTGAAAATCCTGAAATTGGTTTTAATGTATTCGTGTTCCTTACATTTTAAAGCAAGAATCTTATGGATATCTGTTTCTTTCTTTGAGATATGAAGGAATACGTAAAAAACACGTTAAGCCCCCCTCCCCGTCCCCTGGGGCCAAATTTTAGAAAATCCTGAAATTGGATTTAAGGTATTCGTGTTCCTTACATTTTAAAGTAAGAATCTTATGGACATCAATTTCCTTCTTTGAGATACGAAAGAATATGTAAAAGACACATTTTGCCCCCCTCCCCCCCTTGGGGGACGATTTTTGAAAAATCGCTTCTTAAATGACGCCTTCAGCACAAAAGTAATAAGTTCTTAAAATTTGATATCTGTAACTCCAATAGTTTTTGCTGGGTGTTGATTCCTTTTTATATATAGATAAAACACGTAAGAACACGTTTAGCCCACCCACCCCTCTCCCCCTTGGGAGACGAATTTTAAAATATCCTGAAATTGTTTTTTAGGTATTCATGTTTCCTACATTTTAAAGCAAGAATCTTATGGATATCAATTTTCTTCTTTGAGATATAAAGGAATATGTAAAAAGCACGTTTTGCCCCCCTCCCCCCCTTGGGGGGCGAATTCTGAAAAATCACTTCTTAAATGACGCCTTCAGCACAAAAGTAATAAGCTCCTAAAATTTGATATCTGTAACTCCAATAGTTTTTGCTGGGTGTTGAGTCCTTTATATATATAGATAAAACACGTAAGAACACGTTTACCCCCCCCCCCCCTTAGGAGACGAATTTTAAAAAATCCTGAAATTGGTTTTTAGGTATTCATGTTTCCTACATTTTAAAGCAAGAATCTTATGGATATCAATTTTCTTCTTTGAGATATAAAGGAATATGTAAAAAACACGTTTTGCCCCCCACCCCCCCTTGGGGGGCGAATTTTGAAAAATCGCTTCTTAAATGACGCCTTCAGCACAAAAGTAATAAGCTCCTAAAATTTGATATTTGTATCTCCAATAGTTTTTGCTGGGCGTTGATACGTGTATGTATATATATATAAGTCAGGACTTCTTCCTTTATAGATATAGATTTAAAATACGTGAAAGAGTAAATTGAACAAAAAGAAGACAAACGTGACTATTCCTCAGTAGAAATAATATATAAGAGATTGATTTGTATGGCAGATCTTATAGCAGCCCATAGCGATGCGTACGATGTAAAAGGTAACTTAGGTGAAAAACCGGAATTGGTCATTCGCAGTTCAGTAGCATAATTAGAGCCTGAATTTGTTAACTAAGAGTGAGGCATTTTGACTAATGTTAGATCAAAATTCGTCTGAAAATTTCTATGTGAGGTTATCCGGTTGAATTGTCAAAAAGAAAGATAAATGTCAATATACCTCCCCATGGGCCTCCAGTATTTCCACTTGAAACTTTTTCGCTTGGATACATTTAAAAAAAAATTCCACGGTTTTCCACAGGTTCCAAAATAATCACACTGGAAGAGCAACATTTAATACAACATAAAATTTGGCGATAAAAGCAATGTAACATATTTGTAACCAATTTCAGTCAGATACTGTCAAAAAGTTCTTGGTTTTGGAAATACGCGACTTCGTCCCCAAATAGAGACTCGTCCCCAAGATAATTTCTAAGGGAGATTCTTAAAATGAATTTTCAGTAAAATTCCCTTCTACGAGAAAAAAAATTAAGTTAAAAGAGTATTATTTATCAACAAGTTACAACAAGTTAGAACTGGATGTTTTTTTTCTCTCCCTAGATGATTTAAGAAGAAAAAAAAAATCATCTGAACTGTTCAGAATCAAAAAAGTTAAGAAGAAAGAAATTAAAATAGTGGAGGATTAGCTTATTTTTTACTTTTAAGGGAGAAAAGATCTAAAGTTTGCATTCTGAAATTATTCTGATTTTAAAAAGGATTTCTTTCTCCATCAGGACCATGAGGAAAAATGTTGTAACTACGTTAAAATATTGGTTAGCTTGTATAGTATGACGTCATTTTCTTCGTTATACTACAGTTTTATCAGAAATGTCAGAATTTGAGAAATTAATGATTGATTTCTATCTAGTTAAATTCTTAATGTTTTTACATAAGGAAATTACATCTTTAAAAGTATTTTATATTTTTTTTTACCTTTTTCTTCCAGCATGAGAGATAGAGATATTTTTCCCAAATAATTTGAAATTTGAGAGGGCGCTGCGATTGTAAACATTACTGTTGCAATTTGTTATTTTTTTCCTTGTGTGTGTGTGTTGCTTTCGGCTTACCGCGTGTATCTGGTTACTAGTTGTGTGATTATATTAATTTACGAATTATTATTAACTAGAGCGTTAACAATTAGTACTTCAGTGATTTTTTACTATTTGTGTTTGTAATGGGTTGCGAAGAGGAGGTGTTTAAAATTGCTAAGAAGCTGGATAAGATGGTTGCAAATGGCGCTCAAGTGAGTTATACTTAGATAAATTTTTTTAACATTTTATGAATGAGCTGTGCAAAATCTGTTGTGCTGAATTTAGTGTTAATTGTTGTGTGTTTGGAGCTTTCACCTGATCATTGATGTTGCAGTTGCTGGTGTAGCGTTTGCAGCGTATAAAAATGTTATTACTCCCCTAAAGGGTACCCGAACTATCCAGAAATTGTGTGAGACACTTTAACAATTGATGCGATTACTTGCTGCATACACTGATGAATAATTGTTTCACTGAAGTTATGAATTAGTGTGTATCTTAATTATATATGTTTTAAACTTTACACTCTTAAAGTAATTTACGTTAAGTATTGTTGTGATCACTGTCATAACGTACGCTTAGAATTCATCTCTGGTATCACCTAAGCTCCTCTTCACGAATCGTCCGTCGATTCTTTCACGTGTTATTTTTACAACGTAGCCGATATTTGTTGTAGAATTTGAGATCTTAATTTTTAATAATTGATGCTTTGTGTACCTATATGTAGCGGATCTTGTACTGTACGTATTATGTACAATATCGTAATTAGACTAATCAAATGTTTAAAAATTTTGTAAATAAAGTTTATTAGGTTAATCTTATCTGTATTGGTTCGAATAACTAAGTTATTAGCCTTAAGTGTTTGCTTACTGGTGGAGAAAATTTACAGCTGTCACTGTTGTAGTTAACGGCTTCCCTGTATTAGGTCCAAAGTGCTCACCATGTGCTTCAGGGATTGTACTTTGGACTGTGAGTACACAATAATACTGGTTGTGTTTTTTTTTTATGGCATTTTACCTGTTATCTCTTATTTATTTTGACTCAAAAGTCTATTAATTCCTAAATTTTCAGGATGTCATTTCCTGAAAACTGATAAAAGTTGTAGTATAAGGTGTTTAATTGGTAAATGAAGTAGAGTCGCATTTTCATACCCTCTTTTACCCATAATCTATTTGTAGACAGATGAACAATCCCATTCCTTTGCAAGTGTGCTCACATAACTAGAACTAAAAATGGCTGAGTAGAGAAGAATGATAGGTCCTCAAGAATCCAATCATGTTTTAACTGGATAAGATTTTGCACTGAAATGTGTCATTGTTAAATTTGATTGTTTATGAATTTTAACTTTATATTGGATAGTGTATAGAAAATAGTGGCGGCGCTTAATTTATTTGGGATTCATGGTAAGCACTGAAGGAAACTGCCATCATTGACTAATATTTCAGAACTGACTGATATGTAAAAAGAAAGACTGTTTTTATCCGTATATATATTATTATTCATGGGACCATAAAAAAATTTGTATTTTGTTCTTAGTTTTCTTATAGTCAAACAAATTTTTAACGATAGAAAGCTATGCAAGATCACTTCTTCATTGTGGGTCCATTAATGAGATTATTTTCCATCTGCCAGTGAAAAAAATTGATGAAATGAAAATCTGTTACAATATCATCCTTGTACCGGTTTAATAATTTTCTTTTGCTGAATTTTCATAATAAATCATTTTTTGAGACTTCAATCTAACAGGGAATAAGTACTGTAGGACAGAATGCAAAGCATGCAAGAGAAAGTGCTGAACTCAGATCTCTTTCAGCCTTCTCCCCCTTCTGAGAAAAATTCATGTATGCACCCTTCCTAAATTATGCATTTATGAACTTTTCAATTATGTGTGATGTATCTTTTTAGGAAGTATTATGTATGATATCTTGATTTCTCCCAAAAGAAATTTAAACCAGTGAATATGGTCAGAAAAATATGAAAAAACTAACATACAGGTTTTTAAAAAGACTACATCAAAACGTCACATTTTATTAAATGTTTTCAACTTTTTATTTAATTATTATGATTGAAGAATTTTGAACATATACCCATGAAAAAAAAGACTGAAATAGTGACTAAGGGAAAAAAAATCACAAAAAAGGGATAAAATAAGGGTGTATGGACACCTTTGTTGAAGATTTTTGAAATTCTTTTAAATTTTTACTTTAAATAAATTTTTAATGATGATTTACAACTATAAACTTGTAAAAATAGAAAAGAAATCAGATGTAGAATCAAAAAAATTTTTATAGGGAAATTTACACAAAATTTAGCACCAAAAAGGCATTTATGCAAAACATGGTAACTTATAAATAAATAAATATATTAATATTGTGTTAATTGGATAATAATCATAATAACCTTTTCAGGGGATTAGACTTTTCTCATGACAATAAATTGTTTAGCTAAAATTTTGTAGCAATAAGAATGCTTCTGAACAGGAAATACTCAAAAAATGTATTAAGATTTGCCCTAAAAACCATTAAAAAAAATATATATATATATACTAGAATTATTGCCCGGCGTTGCCCAGGTAGATATATAGATATAAAAATTTTGATGTATTCCATCAGAAAATACTGGGCTGCACCCCCCGCTCTTCATGTTCATCTGGCTAGACAAATTGCACTTAGTGCGTTTCTACTGAAATGATATACAAACAATAAGAAAGAAAGAAACTTTGAGCTTGCGGACCTTTGTCTGATTTTATTGAGAATTAATAACACAGTGTTGCGTGATTTGCACGTTTGGATTGAATAAGTTTACTGCTCAATTATATTTGTTAGATACTGTTTAATTAGATTTGTTTGATCCATTGTTTAATTAGAAATAAGTTTTATAATTTACATTTGCCTTTATTATTTATTTTTCCCTTAAAAGCTCAGTTTGTTCCACAACACCCAAAAGAGACACTTTTTTCCACATAACCCAAGAGGTAAAGTGCAAGATGCATTATCCCCTTTATTTATCCAAAGTAAGGCGCGATTTCACATGAAGCCTATTTTCCTTACTTTGGTGATTCGGTTTTTTATTGTCGACAAGCCAAAACTCGTATCAGTTTTTAATTTTCCCAAGGCCAAAAACTGTTGAAAAAGTGAATTGTAATTCGATTTTTAATTTTCCTAAGGCCAAAAACCATAGAAAACGCAAATTGTAAATCGGTTCAAGCGATGAGAAAAACTGCAAAGAACAAAAAGCAGAGCCGGGAAAGTTGTGTTAAAACATACTAATTTGAACTGCATTCTTAAAAAAACTCCCATCTCAGTTAGTCTAGTGGTTAAATTTTATCTTTTACCATATTTTAATATTTCTTTTCTCAGTTTATTTCGTTGTTATGCACGTAACGCAAAATTAATTTAAAGTATTACAAAAAGAAAAGAAACCACGTGATCAGCATTTCATAAATTACATTCTAAAAATTAATCTTTAAAAATTCACCAAAAATCAGAAAAGTGAGGTAGGTAAAGATTCGAAAAAGATTTCATTTTAAAGGAATTTTTATGATATTTCTTGTGATATAAATTTTATAACCCTTGGATTATCATTTTAAATGCAAACTTAAAAAAATTAAAAAAACAGCTTAAAAATTTAATTTTAAAAAATCTAAGAAGAATTTTTCAAAAATCTTTCTCAGTTCACCCCTCCACTATAAACTCCACTATAGAAGAATCACCATGCAAAATTTCAGCTCTTTATGTCCAACGGTTTGGACTGCGCGTTATCTGTCAGTTAGCCAGTCAGTCAGGCAAGGCCAAAGATTATTACCATGAAGCTCCCCCCCCCCCCCCCCCCGCACACCCCTCTTCTCCCATGCGGGGGAAGAGGGATAGGTTCGGATTTCACTGAACGGTCTGTATCCACAGGGGGTACCTCGCACCTCTTACGGGCAAAAAAAATCATTAAAAAATTAATTTAAAAAAAACTAATTTTGACCCAAACTTCGTGTTTGCCGATTTAAGTTTCTCGGGTCCTAAACATTAACTGTGCCGAATTTTGTACCTGTGAGTGAAACAGTCTATGATTCTATAGAGGACAAACAGGCAAGCTCTTTTATATATATAGATCTGTAGTCTATTGCCCTGACAGATATTTGTAAAACAGCTACAAAATTTCAAAACACTTGAACCATTGTATTTTGTTATTCAAGTATTTTGGGTATGGTAAAATAAGATAAATTTACATTTTGACAGAATGGCAAAAATAACTTACCTTACTCTTTTGCATTATAAACAACAAATTACTTATTAAAATGCTCTCGATTTGTAAAATTCCCCTTTACTTTCCAAAACAGTTATTTTTTCCTTTCTAGCTGCTCTCTGGAATTTCCTGTATCTCTGATTTCATTTCACTTTGGCGTATTGAGATATGAATTCTAAGTTTATCCATATATTTATAGCCTTTCAAAGTTAAGTATCCATGATCAGCTACATTCATTTTGGTGAAAACATTCAAACACCCTTGAAATCCATCATTGAATTGTATAACGGCATCATATGCTCCATTTTTCAGTTTTAAAACATACAAATTCGTCTTTCAGTAATCTTTGCCATATCAGAATACTATTCAGACTTTCAGTTGCATTTTGTGTCTTGCCATGAAGACACTCAAGTGTTCTCTTGAACATAATTCTAAATATGTTAGTTTGATAGCATTTAGTACAGCATTCAATAAGCCTGTGTTTTGTTTTGTGTAGTTCCTTGGGCTAATGCTCACTGTAATGAACACCAGCTATTAATCCCTAAAGGACTACTGCCCATGCATAGGGTTATTTGTGCTTGGAGCACAGTGAAAAAGTGCAGCTATCACATTTTGTTGTATTCCCTTTAAATTTCTTACATTACTTCATACAGCAATTTCATAGTAATTATCTAGGCGATCAATGAATGTATTGCTCACTTTTCCTAATAACCCATTAATTTTCGTTTTTAAATTTCTTAGACGTGATGTAACTTTTTTTTTTAGACATGTCCAATGCATTCTATTTTAGTGATGCTATTTTCTCTATACATATCTTTCACATTCAATAAAACCCTTTGAGTCGCTGTTTCCATAATATTCTTCCAGCATTACGCATTTCTATTTCAACAGGACTATTATTTTCGTTATTTGTAAATTTTTTGCTGCAAAACTTAACCTTGCATTTTCTAAAAGTACTTTTTGGCATTTTCGTTCAAAAACTACAAATATTGAGTAAAATAAATGGATATACTGACTTTCAAATGATTAGATCAAAAGCAAACTCACATATAAACAATGATTTGGAACGCACAGTTTAATGGCAATTTCTAAAACAAAATTAGGTAAATAACATTGCTAGATGTAATTTTTAATATTATTAAGATGCTTAAAAAACTATTTTTGTGTTTTTATGTGCATATATAATCAGCTTTCCTAAGAAAATCATAAAAAAACAGTCATGTAAATAAACATTTTTGCTTACTTTCGGTTTGCAGAAATGTACTTCCAGTTGTAACATTTCACCGGCAAGCAAGATTAAAATATCTATAACTTCGGTTCTAGACTAGCTAGAAACAAAGTTCAAACAGATTTAGAAAGTAAAAAATAGCAAAAATGAAAAATCGATATATTTATAGAAATTTACATTTAAGGTGTCCTTTTACCTTATACTAGAATGCCAGGACTTTTAAACTTACTGACATGCCTGATAGGGATAATTTTGATACCTAGTTCAAATTGCGATAATTTTATTCGGCAATTAATTGTATTTTTAATTGAGTATTTATTTTTCAAGCATTTACAAATGTAAATTAAACTAATTAAATTTAGAATTATAGTAAAATAATATAAACTCCAATATTAATCTGTTATGCACTTGCACAAAGAAATACTTTTTGTCCCACACATTTGCTGCCTTTACAGTTTGGGTATATATTCAATGTTTTATTTCTTTGACAGTTGCAAAGTTGCAAGAAATAACATTTTGGTTTACATCTTGATGAATGATAGCTTTTTTATCCCCTAAATACCTCTACTGTAATTCATTGCTTATAGCAAATATAAAGTATATTGTACTAATTTTAATTCTAGTAACTTTTTGATAAATATTTCAAGCATTTTAACAACTGAATTCAGAATATTGAATTCTCTGACAGGCCATCTTTGTGAACAAGATTTTGAGTTGTATATTCGAGCCATGTTATCCAAAGCATCAATGCCATACTTTGTGTTATTATAGTACTCTGCTGTTTTAGTATTTTTTTTTTCTTTTAGTATCGGAAACTATTATTTTTATGAAGAGAACTCAGCAAGACAACATTCTTGTTCTTTTTACCTTGATATACAGTCAATCTAATAGCTTGATTATTTTTGAAAAAAAATTGAATGATAAAGTGAAAATTTTGCATTTTTAATTTCTTGCGGAATTTCCTCTCGTGATTGATTTCTAATAGAGTCTCGATATAGATGATCGAAAAACCCAATCAAGCAGAATTAATTGCGCTGTGGTGCTGAGCACGGTAATGGCTCAGAAATTAAACTTATCTTTTTAACATCAAAACAATTAAAGTAGTTTATTTAAATTAAAAACTAAAAAAAGAAATACATCAACCGGTTACATTTCCGGTAAAAAAGAAACAAGTAACAAAAATACGATACAAGACTATAATATGTCAAGTATCACAAAAAATAACTTAATGCAACAGCGATACACCACCGCTGAATTACAGTCAGACTCGTTATATATAGTGCTTAAACAAGGTTAACAAGCTGCAGTTACATTTCTGGCAGCCAATCACAAAACAATGAAAAAATTTGAATACTGACAAAAAATTTGCATTTAGCGAATCAAAATGCAATGAGAGTTTATCTTTCGCCGGAAAATGACGGTGACGTCATTTTCCAACATGGCGTTGTTTACAAATAAAAGTTCGCCTCGCACGGCGCACCCCGCGGCAAAGCCAACATGAGGACACATAAATTAAAAGGAAATAATAGGTGTTTTTTATATGTTTAGGTGCCTTTATTTGCGCATAGTTGCCGGGATATAATCAAAGTTAGGGATAGCGATCTTTATAAGTAAAATATGCCGATAAATGGCGCTTACTCCTAACAATTTCCCGTACCAGTAAATGAAGTTTTGATCTTTTTTAGATCTATTGCAAGAGAAAGTAAAATAAAGAAATTGTCAATAGTTATGTTTCTACCTTTTGTTTTTGTATGGATCCACAAGCCAAAGAAAATTACATAGTCTCATAGGGATTGATTAGCTGGGCAAAGTTCTGCTTTTCCTAAATATGGAAAACCATTGACAATATACTTAATTTATACAAATTCTACATCTAACGGCAGCAAAAATTTTAATTCTGAGTTTTTCCGTCTTCGACCCTTTACTTCAATGACATTCTTAGCAATGGTTTTTGGTTTGGTGCGCTACGGTCATTTTTTGCTACACGAGGGCTAATTAGACCGGGACCTACAGCTTAAAGCCGATTCCGAACGGCTACAAACATCCATGCCAAGAGTGGAACTCGAACCCACAGACTCCGGTACCGAATGCCAGCGCCCTAGCTATTCGGCCATCGTCCGGCCTCTTAACATTGGAATGTGGCGATTATGAAAATCGTGTAGCGGTAATAGCGCTCCACAAAGTCAGCAAGCCAGCTCTAGAGATTTTCAAACTTTTAAAAAGCTGAATATAAGCAGAATCTACGATTACCAAAAAATAGAATGATTCAACTAAACTGGAACTGTTGCTTGTTAAAATTAAATTCAAAATACTTTCCTAATTCATTCCGAAAGTTTTAACAGTATCTATGAAAAGACTAGGTATTTTAGACTATATGCAGAGGAACTTACCTTGAATTATTTTTAAATATTTTTTTTCCCAAAACCCCTCTTAAAACTTCTGAAAAAAAAAACAATAGTGGAGGTTATATATACAGTAGAGTCCCAGTAATCCGAAATGATTGGGACCAGACACTTTTCGGATTAAGCAAAATCTTCCTTAAAATAAAATAAAATTACATAATAACGTGTGATTACATAAATATTACATATTACGTGTGATTACAGTTTATTTTATAAGGTCTGCCTAAACATAACCAAATCTCGGTACCAAATGGGTGATAAGAGAGCGGAACGCTGCCTAGTACAGTACAGTACAGTAGAGTGTAAGTTGTTCTAACAATACATCACAGTGCTTGACAGTTGGATTTTAGACGATCATCAGATTGCTAAAATGGTTTTGAAAGAACCTATCAACGTCTCAGACGGAGACAGCAAGCAGAGGGTATCCCACTCAGATGCCGCGACTGCATTTAATCTAACACTCCACCTCGACCCAGCAGACACTATTTTTCTGATGCGTTAGCGTAATTTAGCTTCAAGGGAGAGGTATTCTTCTCTTCGAAAAAAAAAAAATTAACAGATTTTTCAAACCAATGAAGTTCAGTAATAATTAGTTCAGTGCATTGTCTAACTTTGAATTTTCTTGTAATTTTCAGAAATATACTTTATATTACTTAGTATCACTGTAGTTTTATTGAAATCTTAGTTCTTTATGACTTTTCGTTTCGGATTACCGACATTCGGATTATTGGGACTACTGTAACCATAAAAAACTGATCAGAACATTAGTGTCAAATTATATATATTTTCCCATAATACATGAAATGGGTCATTTTGATCCTTTTCTGGTGTTCTAGGTAAATTAGGTTCTAGTCATTATTTTGTGAACTCAACAAAATAAAAATGAAAATATATTATTTTAAATAAATGAATTAATTAGGAAAAGTCCTAGAAAGCTAGGTTGCTAACAATTATAAAACAAAAGTTATGTAAAGCCAAAATTTGAAAAGCATCATTTTGACCTCATCCCGCATTCTAGTGTTAATGCAAAATGTTTTACAAACCAGGCATGCAGAATCTCTTTTTTCTTTACTATTTGTTATTTTAAGTTTATAACTATTTTAATGCACAGTTTATTATTTCTATGGTGCAAAATTATGTGTATGTAAAAAAAATTCTCTTCTGTTTTGCAGTTGTTTATTTTAATATAAGGATTATTTTGAGAGGCAAATTCTTTTGTACTACGCTATCTGTTCATAGCAATCTCTCTTCTGTACTCTTGTTAATGTTGGTTTTTAGTGATATTTTAAGGAATAATTATTCACTCTCTTAATGAGCATAAGAAGTTTAAATCCTTTTTTAAAAATTAAATCCTGAATTTTTTAATTCTTGAAACTACTTATTATGTCATGAGATTCTTGTTTTGTGATTCTTAGTTTGTTTATAATTTGATATTCTAGTGTCACTATAGGTACCTATTAAAACTAGTCTCTTTTATAGTATTCGTTTCTGCAAGTATTTGCTTTGAATACCAGGATTGTTGACCTTTCTTTGTGAATGAGGTTTTAATTGAAGTAATAAGCAATTTCTAAAATTGCTTTTGTACAATTTACTTTTATAAACATTGATATTAATTGAATGCATAATGAGTAAAGATATTTAAGAATCTCTTCCATTTTGTACTGTTTATGAATTTTTTGTTTGCAAAAATAATCTTAAATTTTTTTTAATGAAAATTCATCATAAAATGATTTATAATACTTATCTATGTAATACTGAAAAAAATATATTATAAATAAATACATATCTATCCTATTTTTTCAACATTTAAATATTTTTCAAGAAATAGATTAGCAATTGCATAACCAATTACTTTAAAAAAATTGATTGGAAATTTATCAAAGAATAATTTGATACTCATCTTTGTATAATATTGAAATTAAAAAATAAGTAAATGAATAATTTTCTTATATATTTCAACATTTCAAATATTTTTGAAGAAATTAATTAGCAATTTCATAAACATTTTAATGACCAGATATATTTCTATATTCTTATTTATTTATTTTTTCAAAATATGAATTTGGAGAGGAAAAAAAAAGGTTTCTAAAGAATAATTTACAATGTGGCAAATATTTTAGCTGTCATAGATACTAATAAAGCTCTAGTGTTTGTAAATTTTTGCTAATTTAAGTACGCTTTTTTTTTTTTTTTTTAACAGTTGAAAACAACTAGATAAAAAATGCTTATGAAGATAATGGATTTTAACAGCAGAATTTAAATTAACTTAAATAATGTTATGTTAAATTTTTTAAAATTAATGTAGTGTAGGTGAAACAGAAAAATTCTCAGTAACCACTCTTCACAAATTAGTATTCCCCCCCCCCCCTCCCCCCAGAAAATTAGTGAAATTTTAAACAGAAAATATACACCTAAAGATTTTTTAAATCTCATCATAAATCAACAATGAAAAAAGTTTTTTGTAATGGAAAATCAAATGAAATGTCGTAATCAGCCTATCTGGTGAGTTAATAGGACAATAGAGGATAGCCACAAATAGGTTGTCAGAATAAAACTTTAATCACCTAGCTTGGTGATTAACTGGGATAAAACAATCTATCCCTGTGAAGTTTTTAACATAAGAATATATAGATGAGAGATTGCTTTGATGGGCTTAAAGTGGCTATCTAGCCAAGTTTTTATATTACACAGGTGTTGAGGACCCATTTATTTCCCGTATTAATAATTTCTTCATTTTTTGTAAGTAATGGCATGTGTTGGAATCCAATAGTTCCCTAATCTGCATGGAAAACATACATGGAAATTCAGTTACTGTTTTCCCAAAGTTATTAACAATCTTTCTATCATAACCTGTATAGTCTTTTAATAACTATTTGCATAAGATGTTTAATACTTTGAAAATTTAGTTCTTCTCGATTTTTTAGTCTAAATATAAAAATTTAGGGAACAGGTATAAGATATGAAAACAATCTTTAAGGATTAAAAAGTTTGAAAATTATTATTGGTTAGTATTTACAGAAATGTGCTGTGTTACTTTTGTCTGTAAAAAGAACAGATGAAAGAAATCATTCATCTGATGATAGCAAAATCTTGTTACTGAAAATCTGTATTTTTGCCATTTTATTTACTTTTGAAAGGTTGATTCCAGATTTAAGCTCTGGAAGCTCTAAATTAAAATAGTATAAAAGGCTAAAAAATTATATGTAAAATTACAGAAATGCTGACCACATAAACAAGCTTTAAAATTTCTTCATTTTGTCAACTTAACAAGATTGGATCCTTAAAGTTTTATGTATTAGAGGTTAATATAATTTTCAATGAAATTTTTTTCATTAAAAATGGATTTTCAAACTAGAGAAGTGTTGATAATAAAATATGATTTGTTTCTTTTATAAGCCTATTATGAGTTTTTCAGATTGCAAAGAAACTAGAATATTTTACTTCTAAAGGTTGGCCACCAGGATAATTACTAATGGTTCTAATGTTTTTTCTACTATTCTGGTTAAGATTTCTAGATTTTTTTAATCCGATTTGAGGTTAACTGAATTTATATTCAGGTCTGCAGTCATTTTCAATTATGTTTTTAAAATATTTAACATCATTAATTTTCAGACAATGAAAAGCTGATTTAATGAGTGCTAATTTCTTCTACAGACATATTCTGTTCTGACATTCTAATCATTCCAGCACGTGAACCTTTTCAAGAAACAAATAGTTTGCCTTTAGAATTTATCACTCCCATTTTGAACCTCTCCATAGGGTTTAATCTCATTTAAGCTATAGCTTACCAACCCAAAACTTCGGTATAACTATAATATTTGTACTTTAATTTTTTAATGTATAAATATGAGCAAAAAACTGAAAATATCTGTGTTCCTGTTCTGGAAGAATATATACAAATTGATATTTTTGTTTTTCATCTGAGCTTGAAGCGATGGAGAAAAATAAAAACTTCTGTGATGTAATTTTAGAAATAAAATGTTCTAAATTTTAAATAATGAAAATGCTAAAAGTAGTATTCTTTATCTTTTATTTTTAAAAACCCTGAAATTTGACCATGAGATCCCATGTTTTTTATATAATGAGTCCCTTCTACTATAAATTAATAAGAGTCAGTATCATTCTTAATTTAGAATTGCATTTCTTAATTTTTTAGTGATTTAAAGATTGCTGAAGACTTGGCTAGTCTTGTTGTCAGTTTGTTACTTTGATTTATTTATGGGAAAGCTTCATTATGAAATAAAATGAAATTAATAAAAATATGAAAACACAGTTTTATATCATGATTGTTAGTTAAGTCTAAATTTGTGAAGAAATGTATCTGTTGGAGTGAAAAGCCAGGAGTATTTGTTTTAGTTTTTTGTTATGAGCATCAACCATATTAGCAAGAATAAGAAAACAAGTAACTGCACAGAGTAAATTTCTAGCTGCTCTCACCATTGTCCCTCTTTTTACAGATGAACAAGGATCTTCAGCAAATTCATGAACTGATTTACTCATTGCTTCACCTGTTTTATGTACTTCATCAACAGCTAAAAGCATTTCAGGTTGAATATCCACATTTCATGTGCTATTTCTTCTCCTTTTGATATAAAATTATCAGTTGCTTTTTCAACAGTTTCCACTAATGTATGTGCTCATTTAGATTGACTTTTTTTAAAATTTTTGGTGGATCTTTGGTGTTAGACTAATGTAGTAACCTGAATTACTAATGGTTCTAATGTTTTTCTACTGTTCTGGTTCAGATTTCTAGATTTTTTTGATCCATTTGAGGTTAACTGAATTTACATTCAGGTCTGCAGTTATTTTCAATTGTTATTAAAATATTTAACAAAATGTAAATTTTCAAACAATGAAGAGAAAATTTAATGTGTGCTAATACCTCCTATACACATATTCCGTTCTGCCAATCTAATCATGCATATACGTGAACCTTTTCAAGAAACAAATCATTTGCCTTCAGAATTTATCAATCCCATTTTCAACCTCTCTATAGGGCTAATGAGGAAAAAATATGAGGCCCTAACATGTTCTCTAAAAGCTTGTTCCCAGGGAACTATTCATATTAGTTATCCTGGTAGCCATTTGCTTCATTTCTATACTGACAGTTCTTCCAAACCAAATGGTGCCTCAGATTCCAGTTTTTACTACGAGAACAGGTTTCAGGATTTTTTACCTGTTGGAATGCATGCAACCAACTTTGAGGTTGAGATTGAGGCTTTTAAGCCCTCACCAGATTTCCTTCCACCGCAACTCATAACAGGGATGTCTTTCTTATTTACTCCCAAGTAGCAATTTTAGCTCTTTGCTCCTATCACCATGCTAACTCTGCTCATCTAGCCAAGACATGTTTACCAGCTAGTAACATTTTGAACTCTGGTTGTTACATTACATATCAATATATTCTTAGCTATTGCTGTATACTGGATAATGAGCAAGCAGATTATCTTGCTAAAAGGGTTGTAGGATACCGCAACTCGTGCATACTTTCTCTTATCTCTAGGCTCGTGCTGAGAGACAAAAAATTCAGGGGGGCAGTTCTCAATATAAAACTGCAATGCTGTGGGTAAGACTTTGAGTAAACTGCTGTCTGGCCCCATCCCTTAAGATCTCTGAAGTCACATTACTGTTGCAAATTTTAGAAAAAGAACATCTCGGGACTTTTTACGTGAATACCTATATTATATTGGCATTACATCTTCTGGCTGCCCCCTTCTTGTTCTGCTGGAGAACTTGTGACTATTAACCACTTTTTAACACGTTCTTCTCTTTAAGAAAAGCACTTCTCAGTTGCAAATTTTTATAATAGAGCCCACCTCTGCTGGGCTGTCCCCCTAAAAATTAGCTGTAAATTAGACTACAAGTTAAAAATTAGCTATAAGTTAGACTACAAGTACAGACTTTAGCAGGTTGTTATTAGCATAATTTAATAGAACATTGGAACAAATATTTTCTGTTCTAAAGTTAAAACATTTTAGAAGGGTTGTTAATAAAACTGATTAATTAATGTTCTAAAGTTAATTTTCTTTATAAATTATTTTAACTATTTTTATGATGTTTAAGATCAGTTATTTTTCCTTTCAATGCCCTCAATCATGAAATATTTGTTATGAACTTGTTTATTATATAGAGAGTTTGAAACATTGATCTACAAAACTAATCATGTTATGTGTTTATTTAATAGTTTTTATTCCTCAATGGTATTTTACTGAAAATATGCATTAAACATTTTAGAACCGATTTTGTTAGCAAAGCATTCAAATTATACGGGGGAAAAAACTTTTACACTGTTGCCATTAACTCATCCTTACTAGCGCTTATGTAATGCAGTATTTCAAATGAAGCCCATACATTTTTTTTATGTATAAGGGGAAATGGGGAAAAATAGTAAAATTTTTGACTTAGTCTTTTATACTTTTAAACATAAATATTTTGCAGTTTAATTTAGTTGCTAATTTGAACAGTGATTTTTCTACCATTTTAGGACATAACTTGTGTTTTCATGTATATATCAAGTCTGAAAGAGTTTTGTTGTTGAATGTAGGATTTGAGGTTTTGTTTCTGATTGTTATATTTTATGAAATTATAAATACATTTTAATTCTTTATGTTTACATTCTGTGGGATACTGAACAATCCCCTCTGAGGGATTGTACCCACAAATTTCCTAAAACAGGTTTCATGATCATTTTTAAAATTTCTCATTTCTTATAGGAGCAGGCTTTAGATCTTCTGAAGGCCCTGAGAGATTTGCCGATCACTTTGGATATTTTACAGGTGAATTGAAAGTACTATATTTAACATAAATACCATTTTCAAAATTTCATTTTAACTGATAACATTTAAATTTATTTAGAAAACAAGAATTGGAATGACTGTTAATTCACTTAGAAAATCATCAAGTGATGATGAAGTCATAACACTTTCAAAGAGTCTAATCAAAGCATGGAAAAAATTACTGCCAGGTAATTTTATTGTTTTTATTTTACACAAATTTTATGTCGTACATATGATTAAATGTATGCATGCTTTATGGGATTTTACATATGGTTTTGAAAAATTGGGAATTGTCAGAGAATATGAAATTGCCCATAAAAAGTTTGGGGAAGGAAAACTTGGAAATGTCAGGAATTTTTTAGTGGATTCTTGTGGCTTTGTTATGACATAGTGAAGATTTAAAAAAAAAAAAAAAAATACAACCTGAATTTTTCTGCATTGGCTATTTTTACTTATAGGGGTAAAATTTTGGGAATTTTCTTGAAATTTTATTTCTAATTTTTATAAATTTTAACTCATTCCCACACAAGTAAAGACTTGATTGTAAATAATTATCAGGTCATACATTTTAATAAATATGAAGTAAATAGACATTAAAACATGAAGATTGTAGATTTAAAAATTATGATTATTTGTTATAGTACTTTTCCAAAACATCAGGAAAATTTAGAGTAGGGAAAGGGGAAGATTTGAGCATGAATCTTGTGATTAATACTTTTGTTTATATAATATCTGTGCTGCGCTATGCTGTTTAAAAGAACACACTGGGGATATATTCCTCATTTTCAGGATGTGTAAAGACTTTAGTAGTATGTGCTGTTTTTCCCTTTGCAAAATATTGTTCTCTTTTCTCATTTAAAAAATAAATAAAAAATAAAGTTTTTGGGACATATTTCTCATTTCCCCTAAATTTTGTTACTTTAACCCTTATGTCAGCTCATCAGTCTCACAGACCACCATACTATAAAATTAGGATGTTTTCCTATTTTTTTAAGTTTTTCGCAGTTATAAGTCATTGATGAAAAACTACTGCCACCTCTCATTTTTGAAAAGGGTAAATTAAAGATTGATTATTCAAAAAAAATTTAGTCTATGTATCTAAATCTGACTGTTCTTTATCATCACTATTTTTCTCATTATCGGAGATTTGAGGAAGAATAGTACAATTGTTTGGAATGTAGAAGTCATCTGAATCAATTTCATAATCAGATTCCTCAATCTGTCATAGTGCGAGAGAGACAAGATGTTTGGCTCTTTATGAAACAGGAGAAATTCTTCCAGCCATGTTAGCTACAACAATAAAACAAACACCTTGGAAATAGAATGCATGCAGACTGACAGACAATTAGTACGGTTCAAGGCTTATCGGTCATACAGACTGGCAAACAATTAAAACAGTTCAAGGCTCATCGGTCCAAAAGACCGACTATGTTTTACCAAGATTAAATTTACCGACAAGCTATGAGCGAGCGAAAATCTCCGATGTGTTGTACTTGAAGGTCATGATCCGACTGATTATGTCACAAACCCCCATCACCACCCCATTCTTCACAACAGGTGCAATAGCGGTCTTCTATACCAATGAGCTAATGTAAGGGTTAAAACTCTGGAACTTGTAACTTTTGCCATATTCATCTTAAGCTCTAAAATTAAAACTTTCACCATGTTCTAATCTCAGTTTTCATTTGGTGATGTTCATATCAATGTGAATTGTAGTTAAATGTTTCTGTCTTGAAAATTTCTCAGGAGCAATATTCATGTGCATTCTCAACTGCATTGAACAGTAATAGTAATATTCATAGTCATACTAATTGCATCTTTCTCCCTTTATGTTATACTAGCTGAAAACCCGCACTTCGCTACGGAGTACATTCAAATTAAATACAACGGTCAATGTATGCAATTAATGCCAAAATATATATATATATATATATTTATAAAAAAATCGTAAGGGATATTTATTTTTTTTGGATAATATCCAATCGTCTGCTGCATTAGAAAGAAAAAGAATATCATTTTTGTCTATTTAGTTGTTATGCACGTGACGATAAATTTATTTAAAGTACCAGAAAAAGAAATCACGTGATAACATTTAATAAATAAAATTCTAGAAATTAATCTTTAAAAATTCACCAAAAATCAGAAAATCAAGGTAAAGGTTCGAAAAAGATTTCATTTTGAAGGAATTTTTATGATCTTTCTCGTGATATAAATTTTATAATCCGCAATGTATTGTTTTAAATGCAAACGTAAAAAAAGTTTAAAAAACAGCTTAAAAATTTAATTTAAAAAAATCTAAGAAGAATTTTAGAAAAATATTTCTTAGTGCACCCCTACACTATTAGAAGAATCACCATGCAAAATTTCAGCCCTTTAGGTCCAGCGGTTTGGTCTGTGTGTTGTATGTCAGTCAGTCAGTGAATGAATGAATGAATGAATGAGTCAGTTACGGAACTGTTTTATATATATAGATAATGTAATTTATGAAACACTGTACGACCTCAAACTTGCATTGCAATATTGAATCTGTATTTGAATATAGCATCAGCATCTTTCAACCAAACTTGATTGGCATAAAAAATTAATTTGTCGGTGGTAGGAAAGGTGAAATTTAATTTAATATCTAGTGATTCATAATGTCAATGTCAGTCCAGTTTGTGTCCTGTTTCAAATTATGTATTACATAAAAAAAATAATGAAAAATAAATTTTAGTTTTTTTACTTTCATAGAATAGTACAAACAAGCATTATTTAATTTGAAAAAAGCTTTCAATTTGCACAGTTTTTCATAATTCTGGTTGAACTGCAAAAAATACTTTTAATTTTATACTCTTAACCCATGAGTGGCATATGGTATAACTAATAGTTTATAGGACATAACTAGATTTTGACAACTGTTTCTTCCAAATGATAAAAACTTCCTGTTCCTGTCATCTAATGCTAGCTGTACATTATTGATTCACAGTTGTGGTTTATAGAGTTGGACAAGTGATATCACAGTACAACTTTTGGGACCACTCAGTCTGTCAATTCCATGAAACAACCGTTAGGGGGGTTAAGGGGGAAATGTATTCACTATGTCATATCATGTCATATAACAGTCCCAGAATACTTGACTAAGTATTGTAAAGAAGATGACCATAAACATGCAGTATAGGTGTTGAAAATTTAAAGATGATTATATGAGTAATTTCATCATACTAGTTTATAGTAAATTTTAGTCATATTTTTATTTTATTTATTCACTTGGGAACTTACATAAATAATCATTGTTGAAATCTCTCTCCTTTTCCCCTGCTCTCAATCTGTAGACACTCCAGGTGGTAAAGGTGATGGCAATGGCAATAGCAGGGATTCCAAAGGAGATAGTTCAAATGGTAACTCCACATCTAACCAGTCTGCTAAAAATGACTCATCCAAGGAATCAGCTTCTAAAACACAGTCCTCGAAGGCTTCTGCTGCAGCACCAAAGCAGACCTCATTTCCTGCTGATACTAGTAACTCAGTAAGGTTAAAATGCCGAGAAATGTTATCTGCTGCATTAAAAACTGAAGGTAAAGACAAATTTAATTTATTGTACTGCTGATTTTTAGTGAGATATAGAGCATGTCATTTATTTTGTCAGATTCTTGACTTCTTAAATTTCACTTCCTAAACATATAGGCTATGACATCCTCGAGCTGCTTCATTCAGTAGAATCATCTTTTGTAATTACCCGAGTGAAAGTCAGAGGCTTATCAGGAGCCATAGAGAGTGACAAAGTTTTTTCCTCACCTGATTGCATTTATATGATTTGATTTTGAGTGAACATATTAGTAAAATATTTTCGATACTTTCCCATTTTCTTGTTCAGATAGTTAGTGCTATGAAGGGTCAAATTTAGTTTAAAAGGTGTAAGGTTGCACCTGGATTGAATGGATGCAGTGAATACTAGCTTCCTCATCTTTATGCTTGGAGTTATTCTGGTAAGAGAGAGGAGAGAGTAAAAAATATGTTTTTGTGTTTTTAGACAGGCCTCAAAACTGATGACTTTTTACACTGAAGGAGCATGTCATTGAAATTTTGCACTTATCCAAATTTAGTTTAAAAGGTGTATGATTGCACCTGAATTGAATGGATGCAGTGAATACTAGCTTCCCCATCTTTATGCTTGGAGTTATTCTGGTAAGAGAGAGGAGGCAGTAAACAATATATTTTTGTGTTTTTAGACAGGCCTCAAACTGATGATTTTTCATACCAAAGGAGCATGTTATTGAAATTTTGCACATATCCTCAGACCAAGTTTTCAGACTGTTTTTAGAGCACATGCATAGTAAATATTAAATGAATATGCTGGCACAGAAGCCGACATATATTTGTGGACTTCATCCACTGATTCAACTTCATCAGGTGAGGACATAAAAATAGTAACAATGTACCTTATTAATAAAAGCCATTTTTTTTTTTTTTTTTTTTTTTTTTTTTTTTTTTTTTTTTTTTTTTTTTTGGGGGGGGGGGTGTACCTACAAAATTTAATGCAGGAATCCAAATGATGAACTTTTGCAAACCAAATGCTTTGAGGATGATTAGGGGAAGATTTATCATTTCAACCTTGTCATTACTTAATGATGAGGTACATGATGCAATAGTAATTCAAATGAGGAAGTTGATGACTAAGCCTCAGGACATAATTTTTAAGAATTTTTTTCTGAATAAGGTATCTGTAGCAGAGAAATTTTTACTTTCTACTTTTAAGTTTCTTTTTCTCGTCACAGATGGTTGTACCAGAAGATTAAATCAGATGCAAGACAAATTTGTCTTACATCTGATTCAGTTAAGGGCAGGAGATAAACACAGATGAGAACAAAATGACAATACTGCATCTGATGCCTCCATTTTGAGCACCTGGCAAATTAATAACTGTTTTCTTTTCATGCAAATTGAGTTCATCATGTTTCATATGTCTTTGTGGCATGTGACTTTGAAGTTCGCAACAAAAGGCAAGGTTTTTGAAAGAAATCTAGTTTGGCTACAACGATTGTTTTAATTAACCATTCCACATGAAAGTTGTTGGATATATAACAGTAATGTCAGTTTTTCATTATCTAAATGATTTAAGTCAGTGATTCTCAACCACTTTGCCATGGCACTTTAGTATGCTGCGAGATTCTTGAAGTGTGCCACCACTGCACATACCTATACATAAGCGAAGTCAAGACTTTTTATGTTGCTCTACAAATTGACGAAACAACTCTTATTACGGGAAAAGCACACTTAATTGCATTTATTCAGTTCATTCACAAAAATAATATAATCAGCCAATTTTTATGTTGTTATTAATTATCTGATTTCCCAACAGGAGAACATATTTTCGATGAAATTAATTTGTATTTACAAGAAATAAAAATTTCATGGAATTTGTGCATTGGTATTTGCACAGACGGTACTCCGGCTATGACTGGATCTATAAAAGAATTTGTAGCACATGTAAGGGAACATGATGCAGATATATTAGTTACCCATTGTTTTTGCATTGGGAAACACTCATTACAAAACAATTACCATCAACTAAAAATAGTGCTGGAACAATGTGTTAAAATAATTAATTGTATTAAATCAAGACCATTATAAAGTCGCCTATTTAGTCAATTATGCCAGGCTATAGATTCTTAATACGAATCGTTGTTACTGCACACAGAAGTTAGGCAGTTACCCAGAGGGAAAGTTTTATCTCACGTGCTTGAATTAAAATATAAAATATTCTTTGAACAAGATAATGATTTTGTTGATTTGTTAGATGACAAATTATGGTGTGCTAAGCTAGCTTACTTATTTGATATTTTTGTTATATTTAATAACATAAATACAAGAATGCAAGGATCGAAAGAAAAATATTTTAAACTCAACAGATAAATTGTTGGGATTTCAAAAAAAAAAAAAAAATTACTTTATGGAAGAAAGCACAAGAAGGTAGTTTTGAAAAGTTTGAGTCAGTTTCAAAAGACTGTTACAAAATGATTCATAAAATAGTTATTGATCATTTGACAATATCAGAGCAAAGAATTGTTCATTACTTTCCAAATTAAAAAAATGAATGGATTCGAAATCCATTTGTGATAAACAACACGCCGGTGTATGAACTGACTTTGAAAGAAGAGGAAGAACTAATTTCATTATGTAATAACTGAGATTAAATTTTAAAACATTCAGAATAATAAGTTAATTTATTCTGGATTAATCTTAGATACAATTATTTGACTATCACAAAAAGCCTTAAGTGTGTGTGTTATTACAATTTTCCACATTTTATTTGTGCGAATTCAGATTTTTGGCTTTGACCCATGATAAAAACAAAAATAAAGATCCGGATTTTTAAATCTGGATCACT